>CAUYLG010034773.1:0-78190 GCA_963573385.1 Cacajao melanocephalus | reverse complement strand
AGGGAGGGAGGGAGGGAGGAAGAGAGGGAGGGAGGGAGGGAGGAAGGGAGGGAGGGAGGGAAAGAAATAAACAGCATCATCAAGATTAGGACATAGTCTCAGGGTCAACCCAAGCTCCTGAATATTACAACACAAATTTCCAACTTGGCTTTCTCAGAATTCAGCCCAGTGGAGTCCATTTATCTTGGGTCATAAAAGAATTGGACCCAGAGTTGGGACAAATAAAACAAATGGCAAGTTGTGGGAGCTGAGGGATGGGGAGAACTGATGCTAAGTGTCTGATGCTTAGACTTAAAGATCTTGGAACTGCCATCTCCAGGACTGGTCCTAATACTAGGGCTGGGTTAAAGTGGCCCCCAGGAGAAAGAAGAGCAAAGGCGTGGAGGTCGGAAACTCAGTAGGACCTGTGGCATTCAGCACTTATCTGTCCTGCGTTACATGGCCCCAAGCCTTGCTTTTTGCTATCAAATAAGTAAGTCCACCATGAGTGTCAGTAGCTAGTGACAAATTGTTCTCTTATTCACAACTTGGGTAGAAGTTTTCCAGGAAATAAGAGCCTTAGCCCCAAGCAAAATACCTCCTGTGGTAAAAATAAAGGTGCCATCTCAAGCTGATGGAGGAGTTATTTGGCCGCCCCAGGACAGTGTATACGCATCAAAGCCCCCCGCTCAGCTGTGCTGGTCAGACCTAATGCTGGTCCCCTTGAGCAGTCAGAGCCATATCCAAGCCTTGGGACTCCCAAGGCTCTGTGCTCCAAAGCCATGGCCACCACCTACCCTGAGTGGGCCCCAACCCAGCAGGGCACAGCTCCTGGGCACCCCAAGAAGTCCTCTTCATTCGTTAACAAGCAAGTGAGAGAGAGAGGCAGTAAACACAGTTTCACAAAACTTAAAAGTGGTTACGATCCAATAATCAAAGGCGAAATACGTTGCCTCCAATTCCCCTTTGAAGCTATTTCACAAACTGAATTCCTTTCCTTTGACCAACTTTCCCAATCCTCACATATTTACCTTGCGGGGGAGGCTGGTAACATACTCAGAGCCCCACCCCCTGCGGCAGGGCTCCACTAATCGCACACTCCTGGGGGCCACCCCCAGCTGTCCCCCAGAGCCAGCCACCCTCCAGCAGGACACGGGTTCCAACCAAGGAGCTGAAACTCTCAGTCACCCTCTCAGCAGGGCACGAGGCTCCCATTTTACAGATGAGAAAACTGAGGTTCTGAAAACGTTAAAACCTTGCCCAAGTTTCACAACCAGCTGGTGATGGACGGGGCTGGAATTGGAGTCCAGGCTAGTCATCCTCCACACCCCAGCCTGTTTCTGCCATGCGAGCAGCTCTCCAGCTTTCCGTCTTTACCCCCTTCAATATGGCGGCCCAAAACAAGCTTTTATTTTATGGATTATATCTACTGATAGTTGCTGTATTCAAAATTTAAAATAAGAAATTTTTAATCTTTATTAATTTACTTAAAATAACAATAACGAACCCATTCCACATAAATAGAAACAATGTCTTTTTTTTTCTTTTTTCTCAAAAGAGAGTCTCACTCTTGTTGCCCAGGCTAGAGTGCCTTGGCTCAATTCAACCACCGCCTCCTGAGTTCAAGTGATTCTCCTGCCTCAGCCTCCCAAGTAGCTGGGTCTACAGACACGTGCCATCATGCCCAGCTAATTTTTGTATTTTAGTAGAGATGGAGTTTCACCATGTTGGCCAGGCTGGTCTCAAACTCCTGACCTCAACTGATCTGCTGGCCTCGGCCTCCCAAAGTGCTGGGGTTATAGATGTGAGCCACCGCGCCCGGCCAAGATCCTCTTACATAGCCTGGGCTACCTCTGGACCAACTACAGACCTAGCAAGTGAGGGCAGGCAACCACATGGGTTGGCACCCACTATATGCACAGCCAGTGTAGACCCTGGAAAAGGACGCTAAAGAAACATGCAGTGTGGCCTGCTGTTCTTTGCTATATTGCACTGTTTCTTAACCTAGAGGTATTTTGTCCTCTGGGGACATTTGCCAATGTACAGAGACACGTTTGGTTGTCACACCTTAGATGTGGGGCAGCGGGGAGCTACTGGCTTCTGGGGGATAAGAAGCTGGGGATGCTGCTAACATCCTGCAAGGACAGGCCGGCCCCCACCCCCCACAGCAAAAAAATTATCCAGCCCAAAATGTGAATATTGGTTAGGCTGAGAAACCCTAGTGCAATGAAAAGAATATGCATCCTAATCTCAGAGGGACTGGGTTCAACTCCCAGCTGTGCGGCTTTCTAATTCTGTATCTACAGGCAGGTCACTGACTTTGCTTCCTTCTTCTGTGAAATGGAGAGAATAATTCCTACCCTGCCAGACTGTCGTAGAGATCAGATGACAAGTGCTGTTTCTACGGTTGCCAAATGAAGACAGCGGCCCCACCGACTCCACAAGCTGTGAGCAGTAGCAATAATCACAGTAGCCCATACCCAGTGTCTGCCATCGGCTGGCACTCTGCTAGCTGCCAGGGAATGACATCTGTCTCTATTTCCTTTCCGGAAGTTCACAGGGCCCAGCAGCCATGCAAAAGCTCCACAATCGCAGCTATTTAAGTCGACGTGCATGTGAACAGAGAATGGAATGCTCAAAAATAAGAGGGCTTATGGGTGGAAAAGTGGGGTTTTTTTTCTCTTTTTTCCAAAAAAAGAAATCTTTCATGTTATTTTTATGTTGTTTTTTTCCCATCAGAAGAAAAAAAGAGGGAGGAAAAGTGAACGTAACATGTTTTCAAAAAAGCACATAAATGATTGAATACGAACATTAAGTGCCCCTCAGCTTAGGCCTAATAGTGATCTTGGTGTAAATCTAATTTTCACATCTCAAATCACTTTCTAATGCATGATTGATATTTAGCAAAGGCAAGTAGCTGGGCACGGTGGCTCACACGTGAAATCCCAGCATTCTGGGAGGCCAAGGCGGGTGGATCATGAGGTTAGGAGTTCAAGACTGACCAACATGGTGAAACCCCATCTCTACTAAAAATACAAAAAATTAGCGGGGCATGGTGGTGCGCACCTGTAATCCCAGCTACTCAGGAGGCTGAGGCAGGAGAATGGCTTGAACCCAGGAGGCGGAGGTTGCAGTGAGCCGAGATCTCACCATTGCACTCCAGCCTGGGCAACAAAGCGAGACTCCATCTCAAAAACTAAAAAAAATAAGCAAAGGCAAGTACTGGACCTTTGGGTAAAGTGCAGAACAGCCCCTTCATTCGTCTGCTATCAGCACTTGGCTATTTTGTAAAGCTCGACCCACCTGCAGAACCCAAGTTCCCTCTAAATGCCAAACAGTAGCAAGTCTGTGGAAGCAATCAAAGAAGGCTTCCAGGTGGAAGCGAGGTTTGTGCCATATTTCTGAAAGCAGAGATTTATGAGAAAGAGGGAAGGCCACCTCAGGGCTGAAATGACACAAAGACTCTGAGACAGCAGCTATAGGGAGGTCAGCCCTGGGGAGGCCTTTGAAGTCACCTTCTGAGCAAGGGCTCCCAGTGATGCTCAGGCCCCAGAACTCGCTGAGGGAAAAGCTGGTGGGTCAGATAGAAGTGAGTCACAGAGGGCCCAGTGCAGTGTCTCACCCCTGTAATCCTAGCACTTTGGAAGGCCGAGGTGGGCAGATCACTTGAGGTCAGGAGTTCAAGACCAGCCTGACCAACATGGCGAAACCCCATTTCTACTAATAATACAAAAAGTAGCCAGGTGTGGTTGCGCGTACCTGTAATCCCAGCACTTTGGGAGGCTGAGGCAGGTGGGTCACCTGAGGTCAGGAGTTTAAGACCAGCCTGGCCAACATGGCAAAACCCTATCTCTACCAAAAATACAAAAATTAGCCAGGTGTGGTGGCACATGCCTGTGATCCCAGTTATTCGGGAGGCAGGAGAATCACTTGAACCAGGGAGGCAGAGGTTGCAGTGAGCAGACATTATGCCACTGCTCTCCAGGCTGAACAACAGAGACCCTGCCATCAAAAACAAAGAAAAAGAAAAAAAAAAAAAAAGAAATGAGTCACAGAGGCTTAATCTCTGCAGTGTCCTTCAGAGGAGACAAAGGCAAGGCCACTGCTGTCACCTCAGTCTCCTCAAGGCCCATGCTGAGAAGCTGGGAGCCTCCCCTCTCACCCTCTGGTCTCCATGCCTGGCCTACACTGGAGGCCCCCCACCTTGCTGACTCTCCGCCCCCAGCACGCGCTGGACTCTCCTCTGTGCTCCCAGATCCCACACTCAGAAATCTGGGGCATCCTGGGCAACTCACTCCTACTCACTGAGACTTGGCTTCCTAGCTTTTTGGGTGAGGTTGATGACAGATATACCTTCTAGGTCTGTTGGAGGAACCTCAAGATCCTGAGGAAAGTGCCCCTGCCTGCTACCCACTGGCTCTTAAGGAAAGGTGGGTGCAACTCCCCAGCTCCCCACTCCCCCACTCCCACGCCCCTTCTGGCTGCCTCTCCCACACTCAGAGACCAACCACCACCACCTTCCTCACAACAAACACTTTGGGGAGACCCTGCCTTAAACACAAAAACAGAGGGACTCAGGGCATTAAAGCTTATACAGATCAAGCTTTAATCAAGATAAATGGATGGATGGGCACAGTGGCTCACGTCTGTAATCCAAGCAATTTGGGAGGCCAAGGGAGGTGGATTGCTCGAGGACAGGAGTTCACGACCAGCATGGACAACATGGCAAAACCCTATCTCTATTTAAAACAAAAACAAAAATTAGCCAGGAGTGGTGGTGGGTGCCTGTAATGCCAGCTACTCAGGAGGCTGAGGCAGGAGAATTGCTTGAACCAAGGAGGCAGAAGTTGCAGTGAGCCGAGATCACACCCCAACCTGAGTGACAGAGTGAGACACTGTCTTAAAAAAAAAATATATATATATATATATACATATACACACACACACACACACACACACACACACACACATACATATAAAAATGGAGGGAGCCTGACTTTGAATGCCCCTCCCTCTTTGCTAAGCCCACCCACAATCCCCCACATACATTCACACAAAGAATAACAAAAATATCCATTTCCACATGCCTACTAAGTGGTGGGGCCCGTGCTAAGCATTGCACACAGCAGCACATCTGCCCTTCGAGGAAGGCACAGACATGCATGGAGATCAAAGCTTAGAAAAGGTGAGTAACTTGCCGAGGACTGGTGGCTGGCAGAGTTCAATGTGTGATGTCTGTTTCTTCTGCAAGACCACCTTCCTAATCTTCTCACCTGCCTGCAATCCTCCCCAGTGTGCATGTCAATCTCCCCTTCATAGCAGCACTGGAGTTTGGCCCATCTATGCTCTGCCCACCCCCAACCTCCTTCTCCCATGTCCTCCTCTATTAGAAAGGCTGGGAAATTAAATATGCAGCTTTCCCCTCTCCTTCACAGTAAAGGGTCACCATGTGGCCCAGCCATGACCATCAAAATCTAAGCAGAAGTCTACTAAGAAGGAAGAGGCATCTGGGAAAGTTTATGACTTTCCCAATAAAAGTAAACAGCCCCAGCTGGTGTGATGTCCTGCTCCTTCCTCCTGCCTTGCCTATGGCCGTGATGCCTGTGGGCACAGCAGCCTCTTCCCGGAAGGATGAGTCAATACTCCACAATGCTACAGCAGAAGATGAAAAGAGCCTGGATCTCGGTACCATGGTTGAGTTTCTGCACCAGCTCTTGCCTGTCTACCTCCAGATTTCTTGCTTTGTGGGGAAAACATTCCCCTAATTATTTAAGCTGCTGGGGACCGGGTTTTCTATTGCTTTCTGCTGAATGCACTCTTTTTTTGAGACAGGGTCTCACTCTGTTACCAGGCTGGAGTGCAGTGACACGATCACGTCTCACTGCAGCCTCTACCTCCCCATGCTCAAGCAATCCTCTTACCTTAGCCTCCCAAGTAGCTGGGACCACAGGTACATGCCACCACGCCCAGCTAATTTTTGTATATATTTTTTTTTGTAGACCTGGGTTTTGCCATGTTGCCTACGCTGGTCTGGAACTCCCGGACTCAAGCAATCCTCCTTCCTGGGCCTCCCAAAGTGCTGGAATTACAGGCTATGCCACCATACCTGGCCTGAATGCATTCTTAATGTGCTATTCAAATCCTAATCCTACATCCCAAACAAAACACATATACTCCCCAAGTCCTACCTAAGCACCACCGTGTAATACCACTGTCCCATATAACACTCTCCCACTCCCCGCACCCCCAAGAACAACCCCCCCAACACCAGCGTCCACTGTGTGCACCCACCCCCAATCCTAATGCTGGTTGAAGCATTTATTCTATTATCTGCTGTGGTTTTACAAGTCCTCACCACTCAGGACCCAGTAGCCTCTTCCCTCGCCCTCCCTACTTCATAACTAAGCTTCAGAAACCACCTCCACCATCATGCAATTACTTTAGGAAGACAACTGACTTCTCCCAAAGGCCAGTGAGAGTCTAGTCACGCTTCTCCTTTCTGAGTTAGGACAGATTTATCTACCTGAGATCACACACCCCTCTCATGGTACAAAGAAATTCTGCTCTATGGGAAAAACAAAGAAAACAAAACAACCACCAGCCCCCCAAAAAAAAAATTTGCCTTTGCCTTCTGTTTAAAAACTTCATTTCAAAACACTGGACCATGTGGATCATTTGGCAAACATGGTGTTAGGCAATGCCTCCGGGGGCCGAGAGACACCCAGGGAACATCCTCCGTCCAGGGTGAGCTAATCAGGGTGACCAATGACTCTGAAGTGGCTGGGCCAGGCTCCCTCACTTAGATGGGAGCAAGGGAACTGGCAAACACGTCCAGACACTCAGACCCAGTTCCAGCACCCTTCTTTCTTTCTTTTTTTTCTTAGGACAGAGTTTTGCTCTTGTTGCCCAGGTTGGAATGCAATGGCACGATTTCAGCTCACTGCAACCTCCACCTCCCGGGTTCAAGTGATTCTCCTGCCTCCTTCCTGAGTAGCTGGGATTACAGGCCTACACCACCATACATGGCTAATTTTTTGTATTTTTAGTAGAGATGGGGTTTTTCCATGTTGGTCAGGCTAGTCTCGAGCTCCCAACCTCAGGTAATCTACCCACCTCGGCCTCTCAAAGCCCAGCACCCTTCTTTCTAAGGCCACTGTCCCTCATAATTAATTAACAGCTTGCCCTGAAGACAGCATGAGTCACTGCTGCCCTTGGGGTGGAATAGGCAAAAGGCTCGGACCAGCCCCCTTCCACCACTCTGCAGCACCATGTCTCGCCACCAGACACCTCTGCGCTTTGCATCCAGATCCTGGACCTCCATCTGTCTACAGAGCAATTTCATGACCTGTTACCCAGGGAAGAACCTACTCCACTCACAGTTCTGCCCTGCCAGTGGAGAACTGGCCTGCTGGGCTCAGACCCAGACCAGGGTGCCTTGAAGGGAGGGGAGGAAGACCATGGCAGACCAGGGCAGAGTTGCATGACCTTCGAAAAGGTACTCTGAAGGGATTATACATACCCTGATAGCTACTCAGGAGGCAAGGTGAGACTGGGAGGGGACTTGGAGGGTCTACAGTAACCAGGGAGGTACTGGACAATGGGAGGGGAAAGGAAAAACCCGGAAAATCTTCAGGAACATCTCCTAAAGTTTCAAATTCTTGGGGATTTGTGACATACGGAGACCAAAGAAAGAGTTATGAGGTTGCACATGGAAAGAAAAAAAAAATCCTGGGAGAGCCTTGTAGCAGCATGAGCAAAGAAATGGAGGATTTGGTCCAGGCACAGTGGCTCACAACTGTAAGCCCAGCACTTTGGGAGGCCGAGGCGGGTGATCACCTGAGATCAGGAGTTCGAGACCAGCCTGGCCAACATGGTAAAACTCCACCTCTGTTAAAAATAAAAAATTAGCCAGGTATGGCGGCAGGTGCCTGTAATCCCAGCTACTTGGGAGGCTGAGGCAGGAGAGTCACTTGAACCCAGGAAGCAAAGGCTACGGTGAGCCAAGATTGTGCCACTACACTCCAGCCTGGGTGACAGAACGAGACTCCATCTCAAAAAAAAAAAAAAAGAAAAAAGAAATGGAAGATTTTCGAGATTGGCTCTAAGGAACAAGCGTCATTTGACAGTTGGAGAAATGGAGGCAGTATCAAAGTGGCTGAGGAGGCAGTCACCAACGTGGCTAGGTAGGGTCATGAGCATTCTCTTGGGCTGGGACAGTCAAACTTTGCCTAATCACAGCCCATGGTCAGAAACACTTTTTCTGCAGTGACCCAATATCACATAGAGGGTGACCTGTGTGCACACACATGTGCCTATCTACATATAAAAGAAACAAAATGGAGGAGATGGATTGGAGCTGGGGTTTGGGGTGTCTGTGGCAACTTCATCTGGCCCATAAGGGGCAGGATGACTTCCCCACGACGTCAGAGTTACACGCACAAGAACACAAAGAACATACTCAGAACACCCCCCAGGTGCTGTGTCCGTGTCTGTCTTTGCTCCTGTGGGTCATGTAACTGTATCTCGGAGCCTACAAGTCACTGTTTGCCCTGTAGGCCATGGGGAAAGAAGCATAAACTCCTGGTATGAATGTTTTCACGGTTCTTTCTCCGTATGTCTGGGACCCTCTGCGGCATGGGTCTAAGCGGAGCCTGAGCAGAATTCTGGCTTTGCTCTGGAATCAGAAAACCTTAGAACAGAAAAAGACCTTGGAAACACCATGGCCCAAACACCCCCTTTTGGAAATGGAGAAAAGATGATGCATACTATGGAAGAGCAAAGAGGCTTTGAAGAAGGAGAAAAATATCTAGAATTGCGTTTTCCAACACAGCAGCCACTCACCATCTATGACTGCTGAGCACTTAAAATTTAATCGTCCAAATTGAGATGTTCTGTAAGTACAAAATATACCCCAGACTTCAAAGGCTTTATATGAAAAAAGTATGTAAAATTGCTCAATAATTTTTATATTGATTGCGTGTTGAAATGATAATCTTTTTGATCTATTAGGTTAAAATATAGTATTGAAATTAATTTTACTTTTTAATTATAAAATTTTACTTTTTAATTTTTTTTTTTAAGACAGAGTCTCACTCTGTCACCAGGTGCCAGGTTGGAGTACAGTGGCACAATTCCGGCTCACTGAAACCTCTGCCTCCCGGGTTCAAGCAATTCTCCTGCCTCAGCCTCCCGAGTAGCAGGACTACAGGCGCATGCCACCACGCCCAGCTAATTTTTGTATTTTTAGTAGAGATGGGGTTTCACCATGTTGGCCAGGATGGTCTCGATCTCTTGACCCCGTGATCCGCCCGCCTCAGCCTCCCAAAGTGCTGGGATTACAGGCTTGAGCCACCGCGCCCGGCCGCTAATTTTTAATTTAATTTGATTAATTTTACTTCTTAATTTTTAATTACTTTTAATTCAAGGACTTCATATGAAAAAGTATGTAAAATTGCTCAATAATTTTTATATTGATTGCATGTTGAAATGATAATATTTTTGACCTATTAGGTTAAAATATATTGTTGAAATTAATTTTACTTTTTAAAATGTCAGATTACGTACATAGCTCTCATTTCCGGCCCACTTTATATTTCTATGGGACACGCTGACTGAGTCTTGCCTCAGACATTTAACGTCTCTGAGTCTTGATTTTACCAGGTATAAAGTGGGTGTCGTGATGCTTATCTCTTGGAGTTGCTGTGAGGATTAATTGAGAAACCATGTGAAAGAGCTTTTAAATCTTAAGAAGCTGTTCAGATAGAGAGGAGGATATGGTGGTGGTGGTGGTGGTGGTGGTGGTGGTGGTGGTGGTGGTTGTAACTCGGATCTTGGCCAAGAGGAAAGGGGTGAAAAGGATAAAGGATTTAATAGCTTGACCTTCAGGAAAATACCCACAGGGCCAGCCATATGGGTGCAGTCACCCACCCACCACGGTTTTGGTGCTGGAGAAATAACGACCACTCCCAAACTCATAGAACCATTACCCAGACCAAGCCTTTCAAAAGCCCAAGTCACCACGTTCTTGCTCAGCAACCGTACCACGCTGTCCTCTGCCTCTGCACATCCCAGGCACCCCCGCAGCCTCCTCTGACACCGGAGGCTGTCTCCTCTCAGGGTAGCATGAAGCCTTTCTCCCCCGGGCACCCTTCCTTACAAGGACAACTCCACATCTGAGCCGGATTTCCCAACAACGCTTTTTCTCTGCTCTTTGCCAGAGACCCAGGGTCCCAGAGGCCTCCAGAAAGAGGGAGATAGCCCCAAATATGGCCTGAGGGGACCAGCCCCTTCCTGGGACCATCACCCAGGGCAATCCCTGTTGCAATGGTGGTCTCGTAACAATCGCTTACAAACCCGGTTAGGCAAGCTGCTTTTGCGTGATGGGCTATCTTGAGTAAACAGCATCCTATGTCCCCTGCCGGTCACTTGCTCAAGACATTGCTGGACATTGCATTACAGCCACTGACACACAGAGTTTTGAAAATGAAAACAGGCCCTCTGGCTTATGATCAGATAGCATTTAACTCATTTATGATTGCGCCAAGTTTTCCCAAGACCCAAGGGCCACAGAACGGATATTGTCACAAATGCAGACAGAAGGTGCTGAGGACAGTTGGAGCCTCGGGTCACCTACAAGATGAGGCTTCCAAAGGCCAACAGGCAGGTGAGGTCTGCAATGCCCTGGGCTCAGTTACCCACACATGGGCATCTGGGGCTATTTGGCTTCTTAGGCTAACCTGGGACACAGGTTCAACCTTCAGAGGGTTGGGAGAATCAGTGTTCCATTTCATCCATTTTACCCCTTATTCTGGCTACCTTCCCTGCTGATACAGATCAGGAATTGGAAGAGGTGGAGAAGGTCTATTTCTGGTATCTATTACTATGTAACAAACCCAAACATACTGGCTTAAAACGACAATTTCTTATTTCTCACAATTCTGCTGGTTGGCCAGACAGTTCTTCTGCTGATTTTGCCTGGTTTCACTCACATGGCTGTATTTGCTGGATGGTCAGTGCAAGTGACTCTGGTCAAAAAGTGAAAGATAGCCTCACTCATGAGTCCGGTGCTGGCTGTTAGCTGGGCACCTCGGCTATCCTCCACATGGTCTCTCATCCTCCAGTCTGCTAAATCCCTCCCCTACCTAGCGGTCTCAGGAGAGCCTTCCAAGAGGTGAAGTTGAAAGCCACAGAACCTGCTGGTCAGAGTAACTCAGAGGTCCAGCACGGGGTCAAGAAGAGGGAAACAGGCTCTGCCTCTGATAAGAATTGCCAAAAAATGTATTTTTCAAGCTACTGCAAGGCAAAAGAGTATAAATGGATCCATGGAAAACTCCCCAGCATAGAAAATAATCTGGTAAAGTTGTATTTTCTGAATCAACAATCCAGAGCGCCAGACTGACAGAGGTCTTCCCTCCAATTCATGAATGTGTGTACAAAGGTGAAGCAACAGGCTCATAACGAGTTAGATACTGAGTCCCCTGTTTCTCAGCCCTGGGTGAACATTAAAGTCACTTGAGGAGCGTGTCCAAATCCCAAGTCCCTGCTGAATAAGAACTTTGATTGGGATGGGGAAGTGGGAGGGGATTGGGCCTGATAATCTGCATTTTCAAAGGCTTTCTCAGTGATTCTGATCCACAACCAAGATTAATAACCGCAGGATTAGCAAACAAGCTTTATGGGAAATAAGATCAAGGCAGGATATCTAGAACTATGGGTCATGAGCCTATCTATCTTTTACAAATAGGCTTCTCTTAAATCCAATGTAACACATCATCATTGGAGCTATCAGACTCTAATACTAGGGCCTGGACATGAACTAGACGCACGCCTTGCTCTCGAATTATAGCTGATACTCACCATGGGCCAAGCCTTGTTCCATGGACTTTCTATGTGTGAACTCATTCAGTCTCCAAAGCTCCATGAAGTGGACACCATCATAAGCCCTATATTACAAATAGGGAAACTGAGGCTCAGAAAAGTTACACGATTTTTCCTGAGTCACACGGCTGCTAAGGTGATAGGGTTGGGACTGAAACCCACCTGGCTTCAGAGTCCATGCTCTTAGCCACTAAACATTTGCCTCACTCAGAGCACTCTGTCTGGGGTAAGGAAGTTGGCAACGCACACCAGACTCTGAGCATTTGGAGGAGGAAAAGGAAGGGACAGGAGGAGGGCTGTTTTCTTGGCTCATTGGCTGTTCTCAAAGCAGTGGTTTTCCACTTTGTTTGCACGTTAGAATCACCTGGGGAGCTTTTTAAAAATAGGGATGACCCATCCGCAAAGATCGTATTCACTTGCTTTGGGTGGGGTCAAGTTATGAAAGATTTTTAAAAGCTTCCTAGGAAATTCTAGCGCACAGCCAAAGTTGAGATCATAGGCTCCATGCTTGGGCAGGAATTTCTCATTCTCAGCAGGGAGGAGGATGGTGGCCCCCATGTTGGGGGCATCTGTGACCACCATACCCCATGAAATTCCTAGAAATCAAACAAGCTCAAGCCAAAAGAAACCTCCTATATCACCTGGACCAGATATTCCCAATCCTGATTCCACACTGGCAACACCTGGGTAGCTTATAAATGACCCTAATGCCTCACCCCAGATATTCTGCTCAAGTGGTTCTGGGATTGGGGGGGTGGTGGGGACATTGGCATCTCCTATATCCATCCCCTCAGGTTGATTCTTTTTTTTTTTTTTTTCAGACAAGATCTCACTCTGTTGCCCAAGATGGAGTACAGTGGTGCGATCATGACTCACTGCAGCCTTGGCCTCCTGTGCTCAAGCAATCTTCCCACCTCAGCCTCCCAAGTAGCTAGGGCTACAGGCGAGTACCACCACTGGCTAATTTTTGTATTTTTTTTGCAGAGACAAGGTTTCGCCATGTTACCCAGGCTGATCTCAAACTCCTACACTCAAGTGATCCGCCTGCCTCAGCCTCCCAAAGTGCTAGGATTACAGGTGTGAGCCACCGTGCCCGGCCCAGGTTGATTTTAATGTGTATCCAGTTTGAGAACTACTGATGCAGTCCCAGACTCTCAGTTTACAGATGAAGAAAATGAGGCTCAGAGAGGAGCAGTGACTTGCCCAAGGTCACACAGCATGCTTGCTCCAGAAGCAGGGCTGGAGCCCGAAGCTCCTGGCCAGGGCTGTTTCCATGCTATGATTCCTATGGTATGCAAAATTATTTCACATCTATTACCTGGTTGGTCTATACCTTGCCAGACTGCATTGCTTCCTGCTACCATCCTCTCATTTCACAGCAGTTGAGATGGGGCACAAAGAAGTGACTTCCCCAAAGCCACACAGTGGCAGAAGCCAGAAAAGAACTCAGGTCTCCTGACTGCAGATCATGGGGATGGCCTCACCCCACAATGCCCATAGCCAGTCATCTGCCTGCAAAGTTCCAGCATGTGAGGTTTTCCCAAGCCTCAACACCAAGAACTGAAGGTCTGGATGCCTCCTGAGGTCAGGCTGTGCAGAAATCTCACAGCGGACAGTTGCCTGGTGCCCGGATGTTCTACTCACTGATAATCCCTTACCCACTGTTCTAAACATACTAAGGTTTCCTGTTTACAACACGTTCGCATGTATGATCTCCAGTGGTGTGTTAAAGACAATTCCCATTTTACCAAATGTTGGACTTAAGCTCAGAGAGCTTCAAAGACATTGTCCCAGGACCAAAGCTAGGCCTAGAACCAGAATGAGGTCTTTGGACTCTGAATGCCATGCTCATTCTGCTTTAGGCCAGCCCCTGGGGCCTGGGAGCCTGGGACCTGCCTGCTGTATGAAAGTTTTCACACCCTGCCTGAACTGATGGCCAGAAGAGCTTAAACCAGAGATTGGTGCAGGGCGGTGCGTGTGTGCACCGGGGGGGTGCCCCAGTTTGACCAACTCTGGTTTCTGGTTACCTGTTGCCAAAAGACAAATATTCCCCAAAGTGGTAGGTGCAGGAAACAGACCTCATTTCTTACTTAAGGTAAAGCCCAAAGTAGGCAAGCCGTCTCTACCTTCCTTTTTCTCATCGAACCATCTGAGGATGACAGTGATTAAACGCCTGCTTTCTGGCCAGGCACAGTGGCTCACACCTGTAATCCCAACAGTTTGGGAGGTTGAGGCAGAAGGATCATTTGAGGATAGGAGTTTGAGACCAGCCTGGGCAATACAGTGAGGCCCTCATCTCTACAAAAAAATATATAAAAATAAAAAGAAGTCTGGGCATGGTGGCTCACGCCTGTAATCCCAGCACTTGGGGAGGCCAAGGCAGGCAGATCACTTGAGGTCAGGAGTTCAAGACCAGCTGGCCAACATGGTGAAACCCCATCTCTACTAAAAATACAAAAAAATTAGCCAAATGTGCAAGCCTGTAATCCCAGCTACTCCAGAGGCTGAGGCAGGAGAATCACTTGAACCCAGGAGGCGGAGGTTGCAATGAACAGAGATCGCACCACTGCACTCCAGCCTGGGCAACAGGGTGAGACTCCTTCTCAAAAATAAATAAATAATAAAAGCCTGCTTTCTCCCTGTCTACACCCCATGACAGTGGCCAGTCATAGGGAGCTGGGCCTTGAAGAAGGGCCCAAGATGACGTGTCAGTTATTTTGCTTCCCAAGCACCGATACAACTCACTACTCCAAGTGCTCTGAAACATTCATTAACTCATTTCACTTTTCACAATAGCCCTATGGGACAGGGGAGGGCACTGCTCCTCTCCCCACTTTAGAGATTAGGAAATAAAATACAGACAGGTTAACAGACTTGCTTAATGTTACATAACTAGGAAGAGGCCAAGCAGGGATTTGAACCTAGGCAGTCTGGCTCCAGAATCCATGTTCTTGACCGCTGTGGTTTACTGGGCAGCATTTGCCTGAGCATCTGATGCTAGACCAGTCTCCCTAGGGAGACTGCTACACACAGTGCAAAGTGACACCTCATGCCAGACTGGCTCTTAAATCCAGATGAAGGAGTGTAAAAGACTAACCATTCTCTGGGGTTATCATGGTGCGTGCAAGTTCACATGGATGCCCATTTGAGGACCTCGCCACCGCCTTCTACCTTCCTTGTTGCATTCACTACTGTGATGAGAGTCTGCACACCACCTGCATCCACCGTGGCAGTTGGTGTTGTAATGCCCCATTGCACAGCTGAAAACACTGAGGCTCAGGGAGGGCGTACTCGACCACAAAGCTAAGAAGTGGCAGAGCTTGGAAGTCAATCCCCTGCTTCTGCTCAGCGCATCATTTAAGTATTTCCAAAACCCCTCAAGAGGGATTCAGGAACTGTGCCGCTATTCTGGGAAACTGAAGGTACAAGTCGTGTGATCGGTATGAGAGTCCAGGCTTCTGAACTTCTGAGCGGATTCTCTTCCACCTCCTGCTTCCACCACGTGTCCATGTCCATTGCCACCATCCAACATCTCAGTTCCTGGAATGGAGGGACACATTTCACTGTTGGAACCTGCTCAGTGTAGACTCCAGAGTCTCCAAATGGCCCAGTGAAATTTCAACCCAAAAGAAAGAAGCCAAGTCTTGACCAGAAGCTATTTTAAGATCTGAGAGCTCCCCCTGCCCATCTCAGGATGTTGGGGTATCTGAAGAGCCAGTTTTACCCTCCTGTGGGTGCGTGATGGGACCAGTCACCAAGGGAGGCAGCATGGGGTGCAGGTGGGCCGTGTTCTGATGGAGCTGGTGGACGGCAATGCCAGCCACAGAGAACTCAGTAATGACAGAAGCCGGCATAGGCGAGCACTCACCAGACGGCAGGCATCGCTCTACATGCCTCAAGCCCTCAACCGCCTGGGCTGTGGGCTCTACAGGGCCCTCAGAGCTTCGCTGCCCTCGGAAGTGATGGATCTGAGGAACGCCTATCACCTAGATTGGCAGGGCACTGGGCCATGGCCTTAGGGTCTGCTGGGGTCCAACCCTAGCCCTGAGATCCTGGGTCCTGCCCTCTGTACCCTTTCCCAATCTCCATTTTGCAATCCCTCAGCCTGACCCAGTAAACATCTGCAGCCCAAAGAGAACCCATCTTCCCAACCCTTTCCTATGTGTTTCGAAAAAGAATGCAGGGGTGTTGGGGAGGGAGGGGGCCTCAGCCACCCGATGGAAGGCTGGGAGAAAGCGGCTGAGTTCTGGTGGGCTGCCTGAATACCAGCCACATTACCAAAGCCTCGTGACCAGTACCAAACGAAGGAAACAGAATCCCTGGAGAGGAAACTAGAAAGCGGTCTTGCTGTCCATGGCTTATTTGTTGGGGGACAGAAGGGCGCAGGAGGGAAGGGAAACTATAGGTCAAAGTTCAGAGAAATATTTTCCAACCGCCTCTGGCTGGCTGTGCAACCTTAGACAGGTCACTAAACATTCTGGGGGAGTTTTCTCTTTTGTAAAATGATAGATCATCCTGGACCCCTCCCTGTTTCACAGGATTAATGCCACACTGTTCTCATGTTATTTCTAAGAGAGCTTCATGAAGTATACAGGGCATATTATAGCTTCTTCACTGTACGGTTGAGGAAACTAAGACACAGGTTTATTCCTTCCACCAAACATTTCAGAAGGATCCACCAGGTACATGGGCTTTGGGAACACTTTGTGTGAGCCCAGAAAAAAAAATGAATAACTTGCTGGAGGCATCAGGTAGAGAAACCACTGGAAAGAGACCCAGCCTCTAAAGGGACTACCTTCCTGCAATGGCAGGTCCCAGGTTGATGGTGGCATCAGCCTGCTGGCACTGACACAGCCCTTGCTGCTCTGAGAGCTCCAAAATGTTCATGAACTCATTTCAGTTTTCACAATAGCCCCATGAGAGGGGCAGTTCTACCCTTCCCACTTCAGAGATGAGGAAATTAAATACGGAGGGACAATCAGATGGCCTGAGCTCAGGAGTTCGAGACCAGCCTGGGCAACATGGCAAAACCCCATCTCTACAAAAATCACAAAATGTAGCCTGGCGTGGTGGCACATGCTTGTGGTCCCAGCTACTTCAAGGACTCAGGTCAGAGGAGGTTCACATGAGCCTAGCGGGTTGAGGCTGCAGTGAGCCAAGATAGTGCCACTGTACTCCACGAGTGACACAGCAAGATCCTGTCTCTAAAAAAGTAAAACAGAGGGGCCCACTAACACTTCCCTCGTCCATCCATGTATTACTCCGCTGTGGCACACTTACTTCTTCAGACATCTGTTTTCCTCTTCTGAGTTCTAACCTCTTTGAGGGAAGACCCATGACTTTTATGATTATTCTCATGCCTGGGGCCTGAGAGCTAATGTCTAGTTCTTTGTGAGTGCTATTTAATAAATGCTTGTTGCATGAATGAATGAATGAATGAATTGCAATAAGGGAAAGTGCAGGAGGGCATTCTAGTGGAGGAAACTAAGTCAAAGTAAATTTGGAGATGAGAAATCCATAGCCCACCTGAGCTCTCCCCTTTCCCAGCCCTGGGCCACCACATGCTGCTGCCTTGAAAAGGCAAACAACTCGCCTGAAAAAAGGCAGACAACCCCACCTGAGAAAAGGCAGGGAGCTGATGCAGGACCTGTGCCGGGGACAGGAAGTGACTCTGCTTGGTTCATCACCCTCCCCTTTCCCATGCCAACCCCCTTCTTTGGATGAGAAGATGAAGGCTATACTTAGAATGTGTTGATATTGGCCTAAGACCTTCTATGAGCCTAGTATTAGAGGCTTTACATGTCTATTTCATTACCTCTCTTCCTAACACTTCATTGAGGTTGGTGGGACATTTTTAAATCATCATCATTATTACAAAAGTAATACGTGTGTGTTTTTTTTGTTTGTTTTTTTGAGACAGAGTCTTGCTCTGTCACCCAGGCTGGAGTGCAGTAGCATAATCTTGGCTCCCTACAACCTCCACCTCTGGGTTCAAGCCATTCTCCTGCCTCAGCCTCCTGAGTAGCTGGGACTACAGGCATCACGCCAGGCTAATTTTTGTATTTTTTAGTAGAAACAGGGTTTTGCCACATTGGCCAGGCTGGTCTTGAACTCCTTACCTCAGGTAATCTGCTGGCCTCGGCCTCCCAAAGTGCTGGGATTGCAGACGTGAGCCACTGTGCCTAGCTGCTTAAAAAATTCTAATAAAGGCCAGGCATGGTGGCTCACATCAGTAATCCCAATATTTGGGGAAGCCAAGGTGGAAGGATGGCTTGATCTCAGGAGTTTGAGACCAGCCTAGGCAACATAGTGACACCCCGTCTCTACCAAAAAAAAAATTTTTTTTGAGACAGAGTCTTGCTTTGTCACCCTGGCTAGAGTGCAATGCCGTGATCTCGGCTCACTGCAACCTCCACTTCTTGGGTTCGAGCAATTCTCCTGCCTCAGCCTCCTGAGTAGCTGGGATTACAGGTGCACACCACCATGCCCAGCTAATTCTTTTGCATTTTAATGAGACAGGGTTTCACCATGTTGCCCAGGCTGGTCCCAAACTCCTGAGCTGAGGCAATCTACCAGCCTCGGCCTCCCAGAGTGCTAGGATTACAGGCGTGAGCCACAGCTCCCAGCCCCAGATTTTTTTTAATTCTAATAGTGGAATAGAGGGAAAGCACCATGCGAAAGCTAACACAACTTCAGCCTGGTGACCAGGGCAGCGAGAAGGTGTGTGGATCCCAGGGGCCCTACTTATCTTCACACCTGCCTCCCTAACATGGGTCCCCATCTCCCCAGCACCACCCTCTACTCACCCAGTCTGAGGAGGTCCAGAATGGAGCAGGATGGTCCATACATTTTTCACAGATGTGACATCCATCCCACAGCAGCATCTCACCACTGATGGTAAGTTATATTTGACAAAATAGGGTAGCCCACTGTAGTACCAATTTGCCTAAACAGGGACCAATATTCCTGAGTTCTAGCCCCACAGCTCTGCCAAAACCTTACTGAGTGACCTCAGGCCAGTCTCTGAATCTTTCAGGCTCTATGACGTCCTTACCAGCAGAATGTTCATTCTAATACCTCTTCCCAAACTAACTTCAGATGAAGTTAGTGTGATTTTAATTATGCGCTACAATCAAGCTGTAAGCAGTTACTAATTTTAGAAAGTAATCCCAGGACAACGTTAAGCAAATAGTCTGCAGTGCATCCTGTGAATAGTGATGGAGGCATTTCTGTATTCCAGGACTTCTTGGGATTTCAGAATGGGGTTGTATGATTTCCTTCTTTTTTTTTGGTAGTTTTATTTATTCTATCATTCTTTTAAACAAATGTTTATTGCTGCATATTTTTCTAGTGTATCATTGTTTTACTGTCCTTGTAGTACTGAAATTTAGATGGAAGAATAAAACATTTACTTCCTAAAAAAAAAAAAAAAAGGCAAGGCGTGGTGGCTCACGCCTGTAATCCCAGCACTTTGGGAGGTCAAGGCAGGCAAATCACGAGATCAGGAGATGGAGACCATCCCGGCAAACATGGTGAAACCCCGTCTCTACTAAAAATACAAAAAAGTAGCTGGGCATGGTGGTGTGCATGTGTAGTCCCAGCTACTCAGGATGCTGAGGCAGGGGAATTGCCTGAACCGGGGAGGCGGAGATTGCGGTGAGCCAAGATCACGTCACTGCCCTCCAGCCTGGTAACAGGGCAAGACTCCATCTCAAATTATAAAAAAAAAAAATTAGCACAAAATAACTAGATTCCCTTAAAAATATATAAAGCGTAAAACCTTATAAACATGTATAAAATATACTGTTGTCCTCTCCATACGACAGTCCACCAATCCTTCTAGGCAGGACTTGGAATCAGGAGTGACATGATCTGATTTCTGTCTTTGAAGATTCCTTGGCCTGCTGTGTGGCTTCCATGTGGTGAGGATGGGAGTTGGGACCCCCATTAGAAGGCACCATAACAGTCTAGATGGAAGTTAAAGACACCTGGGGCTAGGCTGGCACTGTAAAATGCCATCTGCATCTTTGTGAATGGTGCCAAGCTTTAGTTTTAGAGATATAGATATATATATACACACATATATATATCAAATATATATATATCAAATATATATATTTGATATATATGTATTATATTTTGTATATTTTATATATTTGTATATATATTTTATATATTTATATTATATATATTTTTTGTGTATATATATATATAACTAAACTATATATATAAATATATATATATGTAAAGAGAGACAGAGAGAGAGATGCAGGGCTATATTCTGAAAGTGAAATTGATTGAATCTGCAGGTGGTTCAAATGCAGGATGTGAGTGAGGTAAGCCCAGGACAGCTCTTTGGTTTGGGGCTTGAGCCCGTGGGTGTCATTAACTGAAAAGGGGAACATGGAGGAGGAAGCAGGTTCGTGGAGGAAAACCCAGAGTTTGCTTCTGACTATGTCAGGCCTGAGGAGCGTCTAAGGTATCCAAGTGAAGCTGTCAAGACAAATGTGTTGGGAGTCATCCGTATACAGATGATATTAAAAACCAGGAAGCTGGATTGGATCATCTGAGGACATCATGCAAACACAGAAGATAAGAACTCAGGACTGAGCCCTGGGGCACTGCAACATGAAGGCAGAACGGTGAGGAGGACCCAGCAAAGGTGGTGGAGAAAAAAACACATCAGTAACAAGGTAAGAGAAAAAGAGAATTGTGTCCTAGAAGCCACGGGAAAAAATGTCCTTAGAAAACAGACAAACCAAGCGCTACCTAGACCTTGACCTGCCCCTCTTTTTCTGAACGATGTTGCTTCTGAGTCCACCTGAAAATGCTACTGAGTCCGTTCGATTCTAAGATGTGTGATTTGTTTCTGAACCCTAACATTGCTGAAATCAGGGTACCACTTACAATCAATATTTGTCCCCATCATACACACCAACCTTGCCAATAAATAAATAAATAAATAAATAAGGCATCTTACAGTCCATCAGTGGGGAGATACGCTGTCATGATGATGAGGAGAGATCAAGCGCCAAAAAGAGGCAAGAAGGCAGGCAGCATTTATTTAGCATCTACTGGAGATCAAGAATCATCATGCTTAAGGCTTCACGTTTTGCCTCATCTAACAGCTGGAGAGAGGAAGAAACTTACAAGGGAAGAAGAAACATTTTCCAGGCCAGCATGATAAAGGAGCTTGCAGTGCCTTATCCTCAAAAAGCAATAGGCTCTCCAGCTCTAAAAGAGGAGAAAGCCAAGTTCATTTTGGTTTGCGCATTCCTCATCCTCATCCCCCTGAACCACCACCAAAGCCATGACAATTTCACCCAACGCAGTGCCTTCTCAAAACTTGTAAACAAATTTTTTTTTTCTTTTCTGAGACAGAGTCTCACTCTGTCACCCAGGCTGGAATGCAGTGCTGCGATCTCGGCTCACTGCAACCTCTGCCTCCCGAGTTCAAGCAATTCTCCTGCCTCACCCTCCTGAGTAGCTAGGACTACAGGCACATGCCACCACACCTGGCTGATTTTTTTAATTTTTAGTTTCATCATGTTAGCCAGGATGGTCTCGATCTCCTGACCTTGTGATCCACCCGCCTCGACCTCCCAAGGTGCTGGGATTACAGGGGTGAACCACTGCGCCCGGCCACTTGTAGAAAATTCTTAACAGGTGTAAACACAAGTGTTTCCTGAAGTCAAAGATGCTTGCAAAAAGCCAGGGAACAAATAAAAAAGGAGTTAGCAGATACAGCGTGTGGTTTTCTGAGAGTGGGGCTTGGAGGCACTTTCCAAAGTTGGGGCTCATTTCTGCTTAACTGGCTAGACATGATGACTGGCTTTTGAGCCAAGTTTGCTCAAATCTCAAATCCACTCTCTTTGAATAGAAGACATTACAAGCTTTGTGTCATAAAGGGAGAGATATCGAGAAATAAACCAGATTTGTTCTGCTAATTTGTAGTTGCTGATCCACTCTAAAATACCATCAACAGCTTTGTAAATGGCACTGATATTTGGTTTTCACTGATACTTTTTAAGTCCTAACATGAGATAGTATGTTGATTGATGAAAGTAGGTACATGATAGATAGATTGCTAGGTAGATTAATCAATTGATTAAAAGAAAGAAAGAAAATAGAAATATAAATGACAGCTGGGCGTGGTGGCTCACGTCTGTAATCCCAGCACTTTGAGAGGCCAAGGCAGGTGGGTCACCTGAGGTCAGGAGTTCAAGATCAGCCTGGACAACATGGTGAAACCTGGTCTCTACTAAAAATATAAAAATTAGCTGGGTGTGGTGGTGGGTGCCTGTAATCCCAGCTACTCAAGAGGCTGAGGCAGGAGAATCACTTGAATCTGGGAGGTGAAGATTGCAGTGAGCCGAGATAGAGCCACAGCACTCCAGCCTGGGCGACAGAGCAAGACTCTATCTCAAAAGAAAAAAAAGAAAGAAATATAGATGATAGATAGATAGATAGTCGCTAATCCTGACAGGACTCTATAGGTGTGTTCAATTACAGCCATAGGGAAAGGGAAATAGAACCCAAACCTTTATTTCTTGCAGAGCCAGAAATGAGGTGAAGCCAAGATGGAAGGTAAAGCCGGACTCCCCATCTCTGGATCAAATGTGGTACCTGACAAAGACACATCCTCGGCAGTTTTCCTTTCTCTGTTTCCAGGGGGTGACATTTTCCTCCTTGCCTGGGAGGTGCACCTTTTAATCATTATCAAGCCATCTGTCAGCACCACTCTACCTGGCCCCGGCTTTCTCCTCCCGGAGGCCCCATCTCTCCCTCTGTAGCCACACCAAGATCATCCAAGAGATGCAGACTGTCACTCGGAGCAGCTGGGAGGGACCAGCCACTTCAGGAACTGGCCGGGGCACCTCAGCTTTCCCAGACAGAGCAGCAGTGAGCACACCAGGGGCTGGGTCCCACGGGGCCTTCCCACTGGGACTCCTGGGGCTAATCCTATCTCCCATCTCCTCGTGAAGCAATCCACATAATTAGCCACATGAATATCCAGGCCATCTGAGGCTGCCTGTCTCAATCCCGGCCTGGACGCTTGTCGCAACGAGCACCTAAATGATTATTCAGCTCCCTTCCAACCAGCCGAGCAGAGAAAAATGGGGTCTCCCTTTGGGACAGCTGCCTAGTACCCTACACCCCCAGCCTGGACTCCGTCTCCAGGACAGGTTTTTCCAGAAACCCGACCCCTACGGCCACAAGGACATCATTTTGACATGGCGGCCCTAGGGACTGTAGACCTTGCTTTGGCTCTGGACATTTTTTGGAAGGCTGTTTTGTTAACCAACATCTTTTGAGCTGTTTTTTAAATAGGCAAGGCCCCACAAGGGGTTACTGAAATATGCTAAAGAAGACTCTCTGACCTTCAATTTCCTATGATTTCATTGTAGAAAAAAGGACACATACATCTGTAGAGATACATGGGGTGGGTGGGGATCAGGGCTAATGTCACGGTTGACTGAGTGCCCTGCTCCACACCCGTTAGTAAGCATTATCTCTCTAGTCCACACATGTATCACTAGCCCTGTTTTTTTGTTTTTTTTTTTTTTTTAAAGATGGGGTTTCACCATGTTGGCCAGGCTGGTCTTGAACTCCTGACCTTAGGTGATCCGCCCGCCTCGGCCTCCCAAAGTGCTGAGATTACAGGTGTGAGGCACCGCGCCCGGCTCACTAGCCCCGTTTTAAAGGCTCAGATTGGTCAAGCAGAACCAGGACAAGAATGCTCTAATAATAATACTCTATGTGGCCTGGGAGATTTGCTTCACCTCTCTGAGTCTCTGATCCTGATGAAATTCAGAGCTTGCTAAGTCCCTGTCTTGGTTATTCTGCCAGATTCAATCCAGGTGAGTCTGTCCCCAGAGCCCAGATGTCACCCAGGCTCTGCTGGCCCTTCAAGAGTAGTGCAGAACTATTCGCAATGGCAAAGACACGGACCCAACTTGGTGCCCATCAGTGGTGGATTGAATAAAGAAAATGTGGTACACAAACACCATGAAATACTACGCAGCCATAAAAAGAAACAAAATCATGTCCTGTGCAGCAACATAGATACAGCTGAAGGCCATTAACCTAAGCAAATGAATATAGGAACAGAAAACAAAATATCAAAAGTTTTCACTTATAAGTAGAAGCCAAACACTGGGTACTCATGCACATAAAGACGGCAACAATAGCCACTGGGGATTCCTGGTAGGGGGAGGATGAAGGAGGATGAGGGTTGAAAATCCACCTTTTGAGTGCTATGCTCACTACTTGGGTGATGGGATCATTCACACCCCAAACTTCAGCATCACACAATATATCCAAGTGATAAACCTGCGCATGTACCTCCAGAATCTCAAATTAAAGTCGAATTTTTTTTAATCATGTAAGTGAAAAACAAAAAAGAGTGATGCTGGAAATGGTGTCCACAGCCAGTTCTGCACTGGTCGGGAGGGACAGGGCTGTCACAGACAGTGAGGGAACCTGATAGGCAAACAAGAAATTGGAGGGGGATGGGGGAGGGACTGCATTTTACAGGTCTAGGCAACAACAAAGGCTCAGAGTGGAAGAGCAGGCAGGGCAGATTCAGGGGAGAGAGAGGAAATGGAAGGGACTCTCAGACCCGTGGCTTTGTCTCTCCAAGCTCCTAGAACCTTCCTTTTCAGAATTTTCCATTTCCTAAGAGTTGAGGCTGCATTGCTCAATCATTGTGCTCTGTTTCTCATGGGTGTTCCAGGCCCGTTCTCAGAGATGATATCAGACGCAGTTCGGGGATTGCCACATGGATACAGGTCAGCAAGCGTTCCCAGTCAGTAAGGGTGTGCAGGGTACCCTCTCCTTAGCTGCCTCTCCTGGCTGCATCCAGCTCCCCCTGGCCTCTTCCCTCTCAAAAGCCATTCCAAATGCTGACCTCTGGCCTTACTCCACCCTGCAAAGCAGCATGGCATCGTGGCTCTGTGTTCAAATCCAGATATTACTACTTAAGAACTCTGTGCCCTTGTGCAGGCTATTAGCCTCAGTTTCCTAATCTATAAAATTCAGGGAACCCTAATACCTATTACAAAGATTTGCTGTGAGAATTAAATAAACTTAATAGCTGCAGAGTCTCTAGGATTGCACCTAGGACAAGTCAATACTCCACAAACTCGTGTTGGCGATGACTAATCAGTACGTATGAAGGCTTTCTTGATTCCTTCCTCTGCAAGTCACTGAGTCTCTGTATTAGCATAATGCCTATGCCAGAAGGTGCCGAGGAAAGATGTGCTAAGTAGCTGATGTGACTTAAATTGGAAAGACTGAGAGGGCAGCACGGCCCAGAGTATAATGCATGGGCTTTAGAGTCCCACGGCCTGTGTTTGAATTCCAGGCCTGCTACTTACTAAGGATAACTTTGGCAATTAATCTCAGTTTTCTCATTCATAAAATAAAGATTAAGATAGTTCCCACCTGTAAGGGTTTTTATGCAGATAAACACAATGATACCATGAAGGGCTCAGCCCAGCGCAGGGTTGAGCTGGGCTGGAACGTAGTAAGCTAGCATTGCTCTTGTTAGTACATGAAGTTGTTCTCTGAGAGTTCACCAGCTCTTTAGAGAACCAAGTCTCAGGCACAAGCTACAGAGAACCAAGTAAAAATAGGGGTTCAGCCAGGCGTGGTGGCCCACACCTGTAATCCCAGCACTTTGAGAGGCTGTGGCGGGTGGATCACCTAAGGTCAGGAGTTCAAGACCAGCCTGGCCAACATGGTGAAACTCCATCTCTACTAAAAACACGAAATTAGCCAGGCATGATGGCAGATGCCTGTAATCCCAGCTACTCAGGAGGCTGAGGCAGGAGAATTGCTTGAACCTGGGAGGCAGAGGTTGCAGTGAGCTGAGATTACACCACTGCATTCCAACCTGGACAACAGAGAGAGACTCCATCACAAAAAAAGAAAGAGAGAGAGAGAGAGAGGGAAGGAAGGAGGGAAGGAAGGAAGGAAGGAAGGAAGGAAGGAAGGAAGGAAGGAAGGAAGGGGAGCGAGGGAGGGAGGAAAGAAAGAAAGAGAGAGAAGAAAGAAAGGAAAGAAAAGAAAAAAGAAAGAAAGGAGGGAGGGAGGGAAAGAGAGAAAAAGTGAAAGGGGAAGGAAGGGAGGGATGGAGGGAGGGAGGGAGGAAGGAAGGAAGGAAGGAAGGAAGGAAGGAAGGAAAAAAGACAGGGATTCAGTCTTGGTACCTTCTTCCTCCTCTTTCTCAAACCTCAAAATTTGGAAGTCCCCTTCCCTTAGTCAATCAGGTAGCTGTGCAGGAGGCAGCCTAGGTGCGAAGAGGACAGAAGCCCTCGCCCTGCCTAATACTACCTGTGTGGGCCTGGGCAGGTCACTGCACATCTTCAAACCACGGTTGCTAGTGAAACACAACACCGATTAAGTTATTCACATACTTGGTCTACCTAACCCTTCCTTTTCCTTTGCCGAGGGGAGAGAGAGGGGAAAAAAAAAACCCATAGATAGAGAAGCTCCTAAGCTTTGGTTCCTGCACCTTTATTGATCACCACTGTATCTCACCACTGGGCTGGGTGCTGGAGATACTGTGCTGCCTGGGGTCTTTGGCAAGAGGGCAGAGACTTCAACAGAGAATTACTTGAAGAGTGCTAAGGGGTAACACGTGTTGAGTGCTCACTCTGAGCAAGGCCTCATGCCAAGGGCTGCACAGGGATGGTCTCTTTCCATTTTGCTGCACTTCTGTATTATAAGTATGATTATTATCATAGCCATTGTACTGATTGGGGAATTGAAGCAGGTTATATAATGTACGCGGAGTTACACTGTCAGTCAACTGCTCTGAGAGAAGGAAGTGCAGACGGGGAGGGTGGTACTGAGTGGGAGCAGAGGATTCATCAGGAGAGAAGGCTTCCTGGAGGAGGTGATGTCTGCATCTTGAAGCATGAGGATGAGTCAGCAAAGGGGCGACAGAGGGAGTGTTTAAGAAGAGGGGACAGTAAAGGCAAATGCCAAGAGAAAAAGAGATCATAGCCCATACAAAAGGGAGGGGACACAAATGAAACAGATGATGGTGGGTCAGGTGACTAAGGACTTGATGGCTAAGCTATTGAGGGTTGGACAATTTACCCAGAAGGCAATGAGGGCCCCTTGAAAGGCTGCCAACAAAAGGAAGACCAGATTTGCCATTCTGGAAGCCCTGTTCAGCACCCTCACAAACACCCAGGCTTCTTCAGGATCCCATCTCCAAGTGGGAGTGTGCCCCAAGCTGTGGGCACCTCTCAGTCAGTGCCAGGCCCATTTCTTTCAATTCCATGCTGTGTACTGGCCGAGCAAAGTAAAAATAACAGTTCTGGCTGGGAGTGGTGGCTCATGCCTGTAATCCCAGCACTTTGGGAGGCCAAGGTCAGTGAATCATGGTAATGTGTGGCTGTAGTCTTAGCAGCTCAGGAGGCTAAGGTGGGAGGATCACTTGAGCCCGGGAAGGCAGAGGCTACAGTGAGCCATGATAGCACCACTGCACTGCAGCCTGGGTGACAGAGTGAGATCCTGTCTTAAAAAAAAAAATTAATAAAGATAACCATTCTGCAGTAGGACTCTCATAGTAATAGATATGGGATAACATATGCAAATGCCCAACCCAGCACCTCCTACATGCACGTGCTCAGCAGAGGTGCTTCCTTCCTTCCTCATCCTTTTCCTAAGCTGCATTTTCCTTGTTTTTACACTGAAAATAAACACTTTATGTGCATATTATCTGACTAATCCATGACTCACTGATTGGACCTTTGGTATTTTCCACAAATCAGCAGTTTTGACTATTGATAAGCAACCCTGAAGGCCCCTGACACACGGTAATTTTGAATTTAGCTGAAGCTCAGATTAGAATTGCAGGAGCACTAAGGCCTGTGTCAGGCCTCCATGTGCAAGCCCGGACCCAGAAAGTCTAAAGTCCTGCCTGCCTTGGCTGATCAACCGCCACCCTCACCTGTGTTCACCATTATCCCTGATCGCCCAGTGGAGCTTCCCCTGACATAAGCTCCTCCTCACCCCACCCTGCCATCTTAACTGTTATTATGATAATGTGAATACTCCTCACCCCACCCTGCCATCTTAACTACTCTTATCCCACCCGCCACCGTAACTGAACCTACGGTAATGTATACTCCTTGCCCCTAGCCCCACTGCTGTAACTGATCTTACTCTGTAACTTTCCACTGCCCACCCCAAACCTATAAAACCAACTCCTGTCCCACTGCCCTTTGCTAATGCCCTTTTCAGCCTTAGCCCACCAGCACCCAGGTGAATAAACAGCCATGTTGCTCACAAAAAGCCTGTTTGGGGGGTCTCTTCATTCAAAACA
The DNA here is from genome assembly GCA_963573385.1 of Cacajao melanocephalus. Classification (NCBI taxonomy): domain Eukaryota; kingdom Metazoa; phylum Chordata; class Mammalia; order Primates; family Pitheciidae; genus Cacajao; species Cacajao melanocephalus. The sequence continues at coordinate 49,992 of CAUYLG010034773.1, read as the reverse complement.
CACATTTTTAACAGTCTGGGCGAGAGGCAAGACGTTTATCAATTAACAGAGTCTGACCACATTAGTGAAGTTAAGACTGAGCTGCTGTGACAAAGAGGTCCTAAAATGCAATAGCTTAAACAATATTGAGGTATCTCTGATAAAACAGTCCCAAGATGAGCTGTCCAAGTCAGCAATAAGGCTCTGCTCCATGTGGTCATTCAAGGACCCAGGTTGCTGCATCTTGTTGCTCCACCCTTCCCTAAACTAGGATACTGCTACTGTCTGCATAGCCAAAGGTGGGCCACCATCACAGCTTGGTTCCAGTTGCAGAGCAAAGAAGAGATCTGCCCAGTGATTTAAGACTCGGGCACACCAGTGGCACACTTAGCTTCCATTGGCAAGACCTCAGGCACATGGCCATACTTAACTGCTGGGAATGCTAGGAGGTGGAGCCTAACTAGGCATCCCTGAACCCAGCTACAATGCTAATAATAGGGAAAAGGAAAGAATGGATGTTGGTAGCCAACCAACGAACAGAATCTGCCTCACTGGCTGGAGCATTTGCAGGATACTATACCTCTTTGTAAGTCACAACAGGTGGTCCACAGATGCATTTTGTTCATCCAACACAGGGTTTACAACTTGGGGGAACTGATAGGCCATTAGGCAAGATATGTTCTCTCCAGTTCAGCTACAGACCCCATCATCCACTATTTTTACATCAGAGGCCAAATTCACACACTTATGCTGTATTCTTGGCCCCTGTAAGCCACTGTATGCCAGCATTTGCATCCAGGACTCTTGTTCTAGAATATTAACAATAATAATAATGGTGATGAGACTAGAATAATATTCCTGAAATATCATAATTTGGATTCATACCTCTCACTTTGCCATTTCTCATGATCTGTTATGAATCATATCCTTTTACCTTCATCTACTTGCTGCTTACCAGAACCCACGTTCTGCTCTTCACCCTGGGCACACAGCTAGACCAAATCTTCCAGCCTCCCCTGCAGTGAGTTGTGGGCATGTAACTGGGTTCTCTTCAGTGTAATATGAATGATAGTAATACTCAGGCCTGGCCCATAAAGACCTCCACACATTCTTTTAACATCTAGTTGGCTTGGTGGCTGATATGAGTCCCCAGGTTAATCTTGGAAGTGGCATATTTAAGATGGTAAAGCCACTGGAAGCCAGCACCTCTAAATGACTGCATGGTGCATGGCCACCTCCAACGTAGAACCACTTTAGACTGCTATGTGACCCAGTGACACACGTCTTGAACCACAATACATTTCAGGTCTATCTGTTACAGTCATTGACCTACCCTAACCAATACACTCCATTTTATAAATGTAGAGATGGACATACAGAGGTCCCTGGGAGGAATAAGCTTAGCCGTCATTACCATGAAGTTGTCCACGAAGCTCGATGGCAAGGACATACGGGTCACGTGAGTATTCATCGTGGACAACAAGGCCAACAAGCACCAGATCAGAAAGGCTACGAAGGAGCTCTACGACCTCGACTGGCCAAAGCCCGCACTCTGATCAGGTCTAATGGCATAAAGAAGGCATGCATTTGCTCCCTGGCTACAAAGCTTTGGACATTACCAACAAATTGGGATCATCTCAATTAAGTCCAGTTGCCTAATTCTAAATATAATAAACATTTTTAGCATCATTTTAAAAGGTAGCTTCCCATTTTGTATTCTCACCAACAGTATGTGAGAGTTCCAGTGGCACCAGATCCTTGTCATCAGTTGACACCGCCAGTCTTTTCATTTTATTTTTTTAATTGAGACAGGGTCTCGCTCTGTCACCCAAGCTGGAGTTCAGTGGCATGATCATGGCTCACTGCAACCTTGAACTCCTGGGCTCAAGCTGGGACTACAGGCATGTGCCACTACACCAGGCTCTTTTTTTTTTTTTTTTTTTTTTTGTAGAGACGGGTGTCTCGCTATGTTGCTCAGTCTGGTCTCAAACTCCTGGCCTCAGGCAATTCTCCCATCTCAGCCTCCAAAAGCACTGGGATTACAATAGTTTTATACCTCATCCAGAAAACTCTTTGCAAGATGAAACTGAATGGCCTTAGCACTGGGATTACCACGCCTGGCCCCGTCTCTTCCTGGCCCCGTCTCTTCCATTTTAGAAATTTTAGCAGGTATGTATTGGTATTTCATTGTGGTTTTATTTTACATTTCTGTGATGACTAATGACGTTGAGCATCTTTCTACACACTCATTAGCCTTTCATATATATTCTTTGGTAAAGTATTTATTAAAAATCTTTTAACCATTTTTAATTGGATTGTTTGTCTGGCAAATATTTTCTCCCAGTCTGTAGCTTATCAACTCATTTTCTTAATAGTATCTTTCAAAGAGCGTAAGTTTTCATCTCAAAAAAGTAGAGTGCATTCTTTTTTTATTTTGTGATTTGTGCTATCACTTGTTTTTTATGATTTAAAATAGTTGTATACCTCATCCAGAAAACTCTTTGCAAGATGAAACTGAGCGATCTTAGATGGTTACATTTAACATCAGAAGTTATTCTGGGGACAAGGAGCTAGGTTTTCATTTGGTGTGTTGTGGCTTTTCAAAAATCTTTGTTTATGACAGCAGCTACCAGATGCGACAGAAAAAAATAAGGGTGATTCGAAAAAGCAGTTCAGAAGTTGTGTGAACACAAGACTCTCAGCGGAAGAGTGACTCAGGAGAAAGCCAGGAGGCATGCTTGCAAATTGAGAGAACTAAGAAGATTTGAGGGCAAACTCCCTTTGAATGTCAAGTGTCCAGGACAGTGTCTTTCTTAAGCAAGCTACAGTGCTAACAGAGGAAAGAGTGTTACTGAGTGAGCAGGAGAATGTGGCAGACAAGATCCATGGGCCTGGCACCAGCCACCTCTTAAACCCGAGGTCAGTCCTTCAACCCCACCCCCACCCTGTGCCTGACCAAGAGAAAACTATTTCTGCTGCTTAACGAGGCTCCTGGAAGGGCCAATTTATGCCCTCCCACGTTGAGCAGGCTTTAATAACTAAAGCATATGGCTTCCTGCAAACAGGCCCAGCCAGGAATTAACTCCTTCCTTCCTTCCCCGGCAGTTAGAACCAATTAGATCATTCCGGCCCAATGCACGTCCCAGCTCACCAGGAAGGAACCATGGCTTTCTCAGTGTCCTGCTGGCCCTGGATCTCCCTGGAGTCAGCCCAAAGTATTTCAGGGTTGACATTGCATGACATTCTATGGCTGCTTACACCCAAGCCTGCAACTGCTGACCCAGTCTAATTCGAGACAGCGTTCGTACCGGCTGCTGTCATGGGCCCATGCTACAGGTATTCCCTTCGGGGCCCTGTCCCAAAAGACAGCATAACAGGTCACCACGTTTGGACTAATTGAATTTAAAAGGCTATCCGTGGCCGGGTACGGTGGCTCACGCCTATAATCCTAGCACTTTGGGAGGCCGAGGTGGGTGGATCACCTGAGGTCAGGAGTTCAAGACCAGCCTGGCCATCATGGTGAAATCCCATGTTTATAAAAAAAAAAATTTTTTTTTAAAAGGCTATCGGTTTGAATCTGGATTTTTAAAGAGAAAGCTACACGGCGTAATGAAAAAGAAAGTAACTGGGCCAGGCACGGTGGCTCACACCTGTAATCCTGGCACTTTGGAGGGCTAAGGCAGATGGATCACTTGACCTCAGGAGTTCAAGACCAGCCTGGTCAACATGATGAAGCCCCATCTCTACTAAAAATACAAAAATTAGCCAGGTGTGGTGACACACTTCTATAATCCCAGCAGATCAGGAGACTGAGGCAGGAGAATTGCTTGAACTTGGGAGGTGGAGGTTGCAGTGAGCCAATATCTCACCACTGCACTCCAGCCTGGATGACAAAGCGAGACTCTGTCTCAAAAAAAAAAAAGAGAGAACTTTGGTGTCAGAGACCTGCAATGAAAGGCCAGTTGTACCAATTACTAGCTGGGTGACCAAAGGTCATTTATCCCACCTTCCCAGGCCTCGGTTTCCTCACCTCTAGAACAAGATTAATGAGATAAGAAAGGATTGAAAAAGACACCACTAAAGGGCCTGGCACAGTACATCACAGGCACATACTACGCCGTCAGTAAATAGCAGCCCATTGCTGTACCTTCCCTCCCACGGCAAATCAAGCGGCATGCATCTTCTTAACAGTTACGTGACCACCGACATATCACTAATCCTCTGTGGCTTTGATTCCATGCTGGGAACAGAGAGATCTGGGCAGGAAATATCAATCTGGGCAACATCAACAAGTGGAAGGAGAAGAAACTGTTCAGAGGCACTGTGTGTCAAGGAGAGAAATATGGCCAGGTACGGTGACTCATGCCTGGAATCCCAGCACCTTGGGAGGCCGAGGCAGGAGGAGCGCTTGAGCCCAGGAATTTGAGATCAGCCTGAGCAAGATAGGGAAACCCCATCTCTACGTAAAATAAAAAATTAGGCCGGGTATGGTGGCTCACGCCTGTAATCCCAGCACTTTCGGAGGCTGAGGCAGGCGGATCACCTGAGGTAGGGGGTTCGAGACCAGCCTGATCAACATGGAGAAATCTCATCTCTACTAAAAATACAAAGTTAGCCAGGCATGGTGGTGTATGCCTGTAATTCCAGCTACTCAGGAGGCTGAGGCAGGAGAGTCTCTTGAACCCAGGAGGCGGAGGTTGCAGTGAGCCGAGATTGTGCCATTGCACTCCAGCCTGGGCAACAAGAGCAAAACTCCATTTCAAAAATAAGTAAATAAAATTTAAAAATTAGCCAGGTGTGGTGGTATGTGCCTGGGGTCCCAGCTACTCAGGAGGCTGAAGTGGGAGAATCACCTGAGTCCAGGAAGTCAAGGCTGCAGTAAGCCATGATTGTGCCACTGAATTCCAGCCTGGGTGACAAAGCCCAGCATTGATGGGTTAGCTGGAAGATGAGGTGACAGCTGAAGAAGATCAAAAACGGCTGGAGGAAGAGAAGAGAAGGGAGGTACTTTGTGGGACCCAAAGAGTCTCAGGGAAAATATGGAAGCATCAGGAAGAGAAGACCTAGCCATGTCAGAGTGCTTGGCCATTGGGAGGTCAGTTACTGCAGAGAAGTGATGGAGAATGAAGCCACGTTGATGCAGGTGGATGAATGCGTTACAAACGGGGGGAAAGAAAAGAAGTGCAATCAAAAAGCCAAAGCCAGTGGAGTCAGGTGATAGCATCAAGACTGGAAACATCTTGGTACATTAAACAACCACAGGAAGGAGTGGGAAAAAATGAGGCCAGAGAGGAACAGAAAGAAGTCAGAAGCCAGGAGCTGCATGAGTCTGTGGATGGAAGCCAGCACCCAGGCCACAGTGGTGTTCAGTGAAACCCTTCACAGGGGGCCACCAACACCGAATGAACTCAGAGAACTTAGACTCATGAGTGATAGAGAGCAAAGGCAGAGAGGTGAACAGCCCTGGTGCTAGGAGGTGGCCAAGGGCGAGCAGTGTGATAAATGATATTTCCCCGAGTTCCAGAGTCTAGAAGTGTGCTAAGGGCAGGGCAAGGTACAAGGGAGTTGGAGAATCACTGCATTGGGCCACAGGAGTCTCAGAAGGAGGTGAGGGTGAAATCCAGGCAGGAGCTGGACATGATCTCGATTCTTCCCTAAAATGTCTGAGTCCTCATCAGCCACTGAGGGCAGCAGTACGGAAGAGCAGAGAATTTGAGATCTGAAGGGAAATTCTAGTCTTTTGAAATTCCATGGTCATGGCAGTTTCACCTAATATTTGTCTTAATCCTTTGCAAAATGCTTTCACTAACAGTTGTTTTCATTTAGAATGAGTCCTCTTTGACAGAATTGCGGGGAACTGAGGTTTAGAAAAGTTCAGTGGCTTATTCAAGCTGGGAATGGCAGGGCTGGCACTGAAATTCATATTTCTGTGATTCAAGGTCCAACCCTGTCTCCCCCAAACAAGGAGCTGTTAAAAGCACCCCTACCATGCATTTCTTAAGCATCCCTTTGTGCTAGACACCATGCTAAGGCATTGCCAGTGAATTTCACGCTAGCAGACGTGCTTGTTGTTTGCTCAGCACCTGCTACACTCTCCTGATTTTACTTACTCAAAACAGCACAGAACTGGAAATCATTCATATGTCCATCAGCAGGTGAGTGGAGAAGCAAATTGTGATGTCTCCATACAGGGGAATACTACTCAGAAATATTAAGGAACCATTTGCTGGGCTATACAAAAACATGGGTGCATTTCAAAAGCGTCACTTGGCATGATGCTTTTGGTACACCGCAGCGCAGCCTCTGGATAAGCTGGCTTCCCTCCCTCACACGAGTCTGGGTACAAAGTAAACCAGTTGCCATCACACAGGCAGACCTTGGAAGAGAACAGTCACCTCTCATTCACCCAAAGATCAATGGTATCTGAGACAGGATGGGCCAATCTTGGCATGATGCTTTTGAGATGCATCCACGTCTTTGGATGCGGCTCCAAAGATCACACATATAGGCTTCCATTTGTATGAAGCTGTAGAAGCAGTTAAATCTAATATGAAGTAGCTGAAAACAGATTAGTGGCACCCAAGACCAGGGTAGGGTAGTGAATTGACCAGGAAATGATACAAGGGAAATTTGGAGTGTTGGAAATGTATCCCATGTCATTATGGTGGTAGTTACATGGGTATTTACATCAAACTGTACATGTAAAATGGATATATTTTATTTTTGTAAATTATACTTCATTAAAGAAGACAAAGCAAGGGCTGGGCATGGTGGCACACGCCTATAATTCCAGCACTTTGGGAGGCCGAGGTGGGCAGATCACGAGGTCAGGAGATCGAGACCATCCTGGACAACACAGTGAAACCCTGTCTCTACTACAAATACAAAAAAATTAGCTGGGCGTGGTAGCACATGCCTGTAGTCCCAGCTACTTGGGAGACTGAGGCAGGGAAATCACTTGAAACCAGGAGGCGGAGGTTGCAGTGAGCTGAGATGGCACCACTGCAGTCCAGCCTGGTGACAGAGCGAGACTCCGTCCAAAAAAAAAAAAAAAAAAAAGACAAGGCAAAACTAATATTAGCATTTGAGATGAATCACAGAGATGAAGATAATACAAATATATATAAAGAAATGGAAGAAAGAAAGGCTGAACTTAAGATGAAGCCAGAGACAAAGTGAATTCACAAAGCCCACGTCAATCACTTAATTGAGGGAAGCTACAAATTGGGCTCTGAGATTCCCAGAAGCTAAAGCAAAAAAAGGCAAAGAAATATTCACAAGCCTTCAAACGCCTGTAAGAGAAAATCACGGTGTTCATAAAATGAAATTGGATCGTGGAGATATGGTGGCTTGCAATATTATGGGAACACACAGAAGGAAGTGACTAACTGTTTAGGAAAGTGAGGAAATGCTACAGAGATAAGGGTTTAAAAAAAAAAAAGCCAAACAAACAAAAAAACCAGGGAATGCTGACTTCAGGAAGGTTGGATGTGAAAGGGGTGGGACTGAGCCACTGAATGGGAAACAATCAGCTGAACTCATGTCCTCAATGTCCTTCAGCTCTGAAGAGGTGAGATCACAGGCTGAGGTCTCAGAAGCAGGAAGGAGGCTGGGGCCCAAGGAGGGAACTGTCTTCCCACAGCCAGGAGAGGCATTTAATATATTTACTTGCCAGTTTGCCACGGATCTATCCAAACCAGCATCAGACCCCAGCTGGACCATGTCTGGAAGGCCTTGTCATGTGGGTATTAAATCTTTCACTGCTGGATCGTGGGGAGGTGAAGGTCCCAGTGGACGGGGGCAGTTGGGGAGGTGAAGGGAGTTACTAACCCATAAAGAGCATGTTAGTATTTCAGCAACAACCCAGGCTGATCGCACCCAGCTATCAGCTGTGGGTCACCCCTGTCCACACCTATGACCTCTCTTCCCAGCTGCCTTCCACAGTCCAAGTCATGCCTGATTATCACCAGCTAATGAGAATTCCTGGCCTTGGTCTACTGCCCACACTCAGGAATTCGCTATTCATGAGAAATGTCAGCTTTACGAAAGTGGGCCCTGTGTGTCAGCTCTTTTTCCCACATTCAGGGTTTACAGTTCACAGTAGTTTGTTTCACATGATTTGCTGATGGGGGAAGAGGCCGTAATCCAGGAAACTGCTCTGGCAAATCACCCCTGGACAGCAGAGCATTCTGGAACATTCTGTTTATGTCTCCCCTTAGAAATCATTTGGAAAGGGAAGTGTGGAGATTTAAACAAGGCTAGAGTGGAAGACTTCGTGCCTGAGGGAATAATAGAGCCAAACGCTGAGGCTGCCGCACCTCAAGCTCATTTTCCTGGTGCACACACAGAACAACTACGGGATTGGGATGGACCCTTGGGGTTTTTGCAGGAAGCCCCGCAGAGTCCTATTACAACCCATGATATGACTTCACATTGATTCATATGATTCAAACTAGAAGGCCAGCTTCATAGATGACAAATGTCAGCTTTCTGGCACTGGATAAGTAACAGAGACACATTTCCACAAAGCACCAGCCCGTTGGAGAGCACACTTCTCTCATCTCTGGTCACTTAACTTTTTTTTTTCTTTTTTTTTTTTTTTTTTTTTTTTTTTTTTTTTTTTTTGACACTGGAGTCCTGCTCTGTCACCCAGGCTGGAGAGTGCAATGGTGCAATCTCAGCTCACTACAACCTCCGCCTCCCAGGTTCAATCGATTCTCCTGCCTCAGCCTCCCGAGTAGCTGGGATTACAGGTACCCGCCACAACACTCGACTAATTTTTGTATTTTTAGTAGAGATGGGGTTTCACCATGTTGGCCAGGGTGGTCTCGAACTCCTGACCTCAAGTGATCTGCCTGCCTTGGCCTCCCAAAGTGCTTGGATTACAGGCATGAGCCACCTCACCCAGCCTCACATGACTTTCTTCTTTTCCTCCTAATCAGACTGCTGGACCTACAGTTGACACATTTCACGAATGATGGCAGAGGCGGCCTACAGAAGGATGATATTCTAGGATACCAGGCTGGGAAGGAATGTCTTAGAATGCAAACTTCCTCAAACACAGAGACCCTGGATTTGAGGTGTTTGACATGGTGATCTCTGGATGGGGCTGAGCACAGGAAATACCAAAAAGCGGCAAATAAGAGAGAACAGGAAGGGTTGGGCTCCCATTGGCAGCCTGACATGGTGCCAGCTTTCTTCAGGGTCCCACCCCACCCCTGCATGAACCACATCATAGAATCAATTACATCCTCATGACTGTGAATATGGCACCGTGAGGTTCACACGGGTGCTCAACCAAGCCTTCCACCACCCCAGCAAGGAAAATTCAGGAGGCTTTACTGAGACTGGGAAACTGAGGCCCAGAAAGAGGCCCCAAGACACACAGCTAGTCAAGGGGAAAACAGGCTAGCAGTCAACAGCTTGGTCTTGCAGTCAGAGGCATCTGCACTGAATTCCTTCCTGGTGCCCCTCAGCTTGCTGCCTTCTCTGAGCTTGTTTCCTCCTCTGCAATATGGCACTCGCTTCTGGAACAAGGCTCCAGGGCCACCCTGCCAGGGATCCTAGCTCAACCCCTTCCCAGCTGAGTGATCATGGGCCGGTTACTTAACCGCTCTGTGCCCTTGTTTACTCATCTATAAAATGAGGATAATATCTGTACCCACCACACACACAACATGCGTTACTCTCACAGACATATGTTGAGAAAAAGAAGTTGGACCCAAAAAAGGTACACCCTGCATGACCCATTTATCTGATGTTCAAAAACAGGCCAACTGAGCCGAGCGAGGTGGCTCACGTCTGTAATCCCAGCACACCGGGAGGCCGAGGCTGGCAGATCACCTGAGGTCAGGAGTTCAAGACCAGCCTGGCCAACATGGTGAAAGCCCGTCTCTACTAAAAATACAAAAATTAGCCAAGTGTAGTGGCAGGTGCCTGTAATCCTAGCTATTCTGGAGGCTAAGGCAGGAGAATAGCTTGAACCCAGGAGGCGGAGGTTGCAGTGAGTGGAGATCGCACCATTGTACTCCAGCCTGGGGGACAAGAGCAAGACTTTGTCTCAAAAAAAAAAAAAATGAAAAATGAAAAACCGGCCAACTATTTAATGGGAATGGGGCTTCCTTTTAGGGTGATAAAAATGTTTTGGAGATAGAGTTGGTGGTTGCACAATGTTGTGAATATGTTCAATGTCGCTGCATTATTTTCTTTAAAATGGTTAATTTTGTAAATAATGTGAATTTCACCTTAATTTTTAAAATAATAAGTTGTTAATTTTGAAAGTGAGCCAAACTCATCAGCAATGCTGGAAGTCAAAATAGCGGTTACCTTCTTGAGGGGAGGGTGGTGGTAATGACGGGGAGAGCCTGGGAGAAAGGCTTGGGGAAAAGGTCTATAGCTTAATCCAGGTGGTGAGTGCCTGGGGACACATAGGTAAAAACTGGTGAACCTCTGTGCTTAAGATTTTTGCACTTACAGGGCTATTGTGAAATTAAGTGAGGTAATCCATGTCAGGCTCTTTAAACAACCCTGGCACATAATAAATGCTCAATAATTAGTAACTCTGGCCAGGCGTGGTAAGCTCATGCCTATAATCCCAGCACTTTGGGAGGCTGAGGTGGGTGAGTCACCTGAGATCAGGAGTTCGAGATCAGCCTGGCCAACATGGCAAAACCTGTCTCCACTAAAAATACAAAAATTAGCTGTGCATGGTGGCATGCGCCTATAATCCCAGCTACTCGGGAGGCTGAGGCATGAGAATCACTTGAACCTGGGAGGTGGAGGTTACAGAGAGCCGAGATCACACTACTGCACGCCAGCCTGGCCAAAAGAGCAAGACTCTGTCTCAGAAATAATAATAAGGCAGGGCACTGTGGTTCACACCTATAATCCCAGCACTTTGGGAGGCTAAGGCGGGCAGATTACCTGAGGTCAGGAGTCTGAGACCAGCCTGGCTAACATGGTGAAACCCATCTCTACTAAAAATACAAAAATTAGCTGGATGTGGTGGCATGTGCCTGTAATCCCAGCCACATGGGAGGCTGAGACAGGAGAATCGCTTGAACCCAGGAGGCAGAGGTTGCAGTGAGCCGAGATTGCGTCATTGCACTCTAGCCTGGGTAACAAGAGCAAAACTCCATCTCAAATAATAATAATAAATAAATAAATAGTAACTCTTATTAGTGCCATCATGATTGTATACTGTTTGGAAGGCTAGATGAGGCGACGCACATAAGGCCCTGCGGCAGGAGTTTCGTATATGCCCTAATAGAGGAAATTTTCATTAATATTCAATCAAACCCGAACCTCTGGCTCAAGATTCAGAGTGCTTTGCAAAGTGCTGTCCTGCCCACTCCTAGGGATGGGTTTCACATGTGCTATGTGGAAGAGAGCCAGGGATTTAAGGATTAGGGCTTAGTACACCACAGCACAGCCTCTGGATAAGCTGGCTTCCCTCCCTCACGTGAGTCTGAGTACAAAGTAAACCAGTTGCCATCACACAGGCAGACCCTGGAAGAGAATAGTCACCTCTCATTCACCCAGAGGTCAATGGTATCCGAGAAAGGATGGGCCAAGTTAAATCCTGCTTCTACTGTCCCCTGTCAGGTGGGGCCTATCCTGCTCATTAATCTGCTCGTTTGATTGGCATCCTTTCCTGCACAAGTCCATTTGACTGGCGAGCTTCATGCAGACCCAAAAGAATAACCTTCCCTCCATTGGCCCATGCAATCCCAAGTACATAGCCACCTCTCCAATGCCTATGACATGGGGCTGTGCTCAGACATCGGGTGTGTCTCCTCCCAAACCCCAGGCAAGAACCCTGTTTCAATCAACTTTTCAGCTCAAGGATGGCTCTTAGAACACAGCAGGAACTAAATGTGTAAGGGAGAAAGTGACAGAGGGAGGGGCTCGCTAGTTGGGTAGATCCTTGAGAACAGAATCAGTTCCCTCCCTTCTGATTCTAAAAAGATGGTTTGGGCCCAGTGTGGTGGCTCACGCCTGTAGTCCCAGCACTTTGGGAGGCCAAGGCAGGCGGATCATGAGGTCAGGAGTTTAAGACCAGCCTGGCCAACATGGTGAAACCCCATCTCTACTAAAAATACAAAAAATTAGCTGGGTGTGGTGGCGGGCACCTGTAATCCCAGCTACTCGGGAGGCTGAGGCAGGAGAATCACTTGAACCTGGGAGGCAGAGGTTGCTGTGAGCCGAGATCGCGCCATTGCGCTCCATCCTGGGCAACAAAAGTGAAACTCTGTCAAAAAATATATATATATGTATTTGTTTGGGATGAAAGCACAGAAGCAGATAGGGGTTGAACATGCAACTGCATCCTGGTTCTGAGTCAGTTCAATCCCATGTAGAAAGAGCTACCAATATCCAGAAATTGCAGTGTGGGTGGGAAAATGAAGTCGGGGATGGAAAACATTTGGGACTTGGGGTAAGTGGGGGATGTGTGTAATTTTGCTTCCTTTTGTTTTCCATTTGGGGATTAAGTCCTCTTATCCCTTATCAGCATGGCAATTTCGCAAGCATATGACGACGTCAACCACAGCACATTTTCATCTAAAGTAATAAGCTGCATTTACATCTGAAAAATAGGTGCAGCTCTTGACCTCAGGGACCTCCCCCCGCCCACCAGAAAACCTCTGACTCCAGTCTAATCATGAGAACGACATCAGACAAATCCCAGTTGAGAGACATTGTAGAGAATATTTCAGCAAAGCACTCCTCCAAATTGCCAAGGTCACTCAAGACAAGAAAGTCTGAGAAACTGTCACAGCCCAGGGGACCCTAAGGGGCACGATGACTAAATGTAATGTGGGAGTCTAGATGGAATCTGGAACAGAAAGAGGACCTCAGATAAAAACTAAGAAAATCAAAATAAGCTATGGACCTTACTTAATAATAGTGCATCAGTATTGGTTCATCGATTGTAGCAAACGTGCCATCCTAACCTAAGATGTTAATAATGAGGGAAATTAGCCACAGAATACATGAGAACCCTCTGTGCTGTCTCTGAAATTTTTATAAATGAAAATGTTCTAAAAAATCAGATTTTGGGCCGGGGCATGATGGTTCACGACTGTAATCCCAGCACTTTGGGAGGCCGAGGCAAATGGATCACCTGAGGTCAGGAGTTTGAGGCCAGTGTGGTCAACATGGAGAAACCCCTTCTCTACTAAAAATACAAAAAAATTAGCTGGGCATTATAGTGGTCGCCTGTAATCCCAGCTACTCAGGAGGCTGAGGCAAGAGAATGGCTTAAACCTGGGAGTTGGAGGTTGCAGTGAGCCAAGACTGCACCATTGCACTCCAGCCTGGGCGACAGAGCGGGACTCTGTCTCAAAAAAAAAAAAAATCAGATTTTAGTGTTTTTTTTTTTCCTAAATGAAGTACTGCAGAGCATTCTCCAAAATGTTAGTAACAGGCTGGGTGCAGTGGCTCAGACCTGTAATCCCAGTACTTTGAGAGGCTGAGGCAGGAGGAGTCTTGAGACCAGCCTGGGCAAGATAGTGAGACCCCATCTCTAAAAAAAAGCAAATTAATCAGCAGGGCATGGTGGCATATGCCTGTAGTCCCAGTTACTCAGTAGCTGTAGTCCCAGCTACTCAGGAGGCTGAGATGGAAGACTTGCTAGAGCCCAGGTCATTGAGGCTGGTTCTCCCTGTCTCTGCTAAAAATACAAAAATTAGCCTGGCATAGTGACAGTCAGCTGTAATGGCAGCTACTTGGAAGAATGAGGCAGGAGAATCGCTTGAACCCAGGAGGCAGAGACTGCAGTGACTTCATCTCAAAAAAAAAAAAAGGTTAAGATGGTAAATTTTATGTCTTGCATATTTTTTACCACAATGTTTTTAAAAGGACCAAGGAGTCTATGGCCATACCACCCTGAATGCGCCTGATCTCGTCTGATCTCAGAAGCCAAGCAGGGTCGGGCCTGGTTAGTACTTGGATAAGAGACTGCCTGGGAATACTGGGTGCTGTAGGCTTTTAAAAAAAAAAAAGAAGAAAGAAAAAAAAATAATAAAAGGACCAAGGAAAGTGACTCATGCAGCTGGAAAGAGAAAGAGCCATAACTTGAGAATCTGAGTACAGTGTTCTTTCTCTAATACCACATGGCTTCTTACCATGTCTGCCTCCATCTCTGGATTAACTTCACCCACGGTCACCCCACCAGCCGAATGTGGAATGTCTCCCCTCCCCAGCCCTAATCCTGCTCAATGGCTAGAATATAGTGTTCTTTGTCATTGAATCACGCATTCATTCATTCAACAAACATGATTGGAACACCTATTACATGTCAGATACTCCTTCTACTCTAAGTGTCAACCACAGAGTCCAGTCCCTGCTCTCCAAGGACTCTCAGGCTAGCAGCAATTTCAGTATGCAAAGCATTGGGAAATAAAGATGAGCAAGAATCTTCAGGCACACGGAGGAGGAGGGCCTTAACTCTGCCTGGAGATATCAGGGAAGGCTTCAAGGTGGAGAGGACATTTGATCAGAGCCTTGGAGTACAAGTAGGAATTTTCCAGGAGGAAAAGGAGAATATATTCGATGTAGAGGGAACAGGGTGTACAAAGGCACAGAGAGAAGAACGAACAGATGGTCAAAGAATCCCGAGTTATCAAAGTTAGGCCCAGTATTTGGGAAGTTTGCAGAGACCACATCATGAGGAACACAGTATGCCAAGCTAAAGAGTCTAACTTTCTTCTTATGGGCAACGGGGTATCATTATCAGACCTAGCAAGGGAGCGGCACAATCAGGTTTGCATTTTAGAAGGGTAGAGAATAGCTCACAGGGAGAAGTGCAATGACAAGAATATTGATAAAGCCCAGACAGGACGTAAGGAAAGCCTGAGCCAGTGAAAGGCTTGGGGGATGCAGATGAAAAGTAGAAACCATTCAGAGACCTCTCCTATGGGACTCATTTCTGTTCTCTCCTCCCCTCCTTTTTGTTCTCACAGAACACTATACATTCCTTTTCCAGCTCTTTCCACACTACTGTGGTGCACTGCTTACTGGTGTATTAGTCAGAATGGGCTAGGTCATGCTGCAGTAACAAATAGCCCCTAATTTCCAGTGGCTTACAATGACAAAAGTTTCATTGAACAGATCAGTGGTTTCCATCATGCCACTAGAATATCAGCAGCCTAGGACAGGGATCTTTGCTGGTTTTATTCACTGCTACATGCTCAGTATCTGGCACATGGTGAGGTCTCATAAATATTTGTTGAGGAACCAATAAATATTTGTTGAATGGTCAACATCAGAGGTAACTAGGAGAAACAGGACTTAATGAACACTGCAAGTGAGAAATAATGGGAAAAGAATGTAAAATTACTCCCAGGTTTTTGTGTTGAGCAATCAACTGGGCTCATGGCTGTGTTTCATCAAGCTAGGACAGCTGGTAACCCAAGAAGCGTTCAGTTTGATGATGATGCTTTCAGCTTTGGGTTCTTTGAGTCTGAGCTGAGACAGTTGTCATCCAGGTGGAGATGATACGCACCCAGGTAGTATTGGATTTACAGGCCTGGCATTCGGGAATAAGATTTGGGCTGAAGATAGACACTTGAGAGTCCAGAGTGGCGTTTGAAGCTGTCTAAAGCAGGCTGTGCTCCAGGGAGGTGTGTCCTCTCCTCTGGAAACAGCAGGCCGTAACTCTTTTGCCAAATGTCCTTTTCAATTTAGGGGAGCAATAGCATCCCTGCTATCATCCTTTTCCAGAAAAATCCCAGAGAAGACCCCACACGCATGAGCTCCTTGCAGATTGGGCCTCCCAGCCTCTGGCCAAGCTCTTCCCTCTTCAACACAGGCCTCTTGCTTGGCTTCCTCCTTCCATCTGCCCTGACCCCCCAGGCAGGGCCCAGCTTTGTCCTCTGCCCTGGA
The DNA here is from genome assembly GCA_963573385.1 of Cacajao melanocephalus. NCBI lineage: Eukaryota > Metazoa > Chordata > Mammalia > Primates > Pitheciidae > Cacajao > Cacajao melanocephalus. Next base: position 34,128 of record CAUYLG010034773.1, on the reverse strand, counting down.
GCTGCTTTCAGCCAGGCCCAGACCAAAGAGTTCTGATCTTCAGGATTCTAGCACCATTTGAAATGGACACCCCGCATCGCAGCCTTTAATGCGGAACTGCCCTTCTTTGTGATTTGAGCACGTGTCACAGCTCATGGAGCACTGACAGCGCCCACTGCGTGCCAGGCCAGAGCGTGGGGCTGAGCAAGTCTTCTCTCCCACTGCCCAGCCCTGGTGCAGGCTGCCACCACCAGTGCCCTCTGAGGTCAGGACAGTGGCCTTCCATCCCTTCTCTCAGCTACAACCTTGCTTCCCCTCCTGCATGCCCAGCCCTCCTACCAGAATTATCTGCCTAAACACAGGCCTCACAGGTCTGCTAACATCACGCCCTTACTCCAAAACCTCCCAGTGCTCACAAAGGCCACAGGTCAAGGGCCAGACCCGACCCCTCAACCTGACATGCAAACTCTCTTTCAGCCCTCCCCAGCCTACCTTTTTTTTTCAGACGGAGTTTCACTCTGTCGTCCAGGCTAGAGTGCACTGGCGCCATCTCGGCTCACCGCAACCTCCACTTCCTGGATTCAAGCAATTCTCCTGCCTCAGCTTCCCAAGTACCTGGGATTAGAGGCACCTGCCACCATGCCTGACTAATTTGTATTTTTAGTAGAGATGGGGTTTCGCCACGTTGGTCAGGCTGGTCTTGAACTCCTGTCAGGTGATCTACCCACTTCGGCCTCCCAAAGTGTTGGGATTATAGGCGTGAGCCACTGTGCCTGGCCCCAACCTACATTTTAATCTGACACTCCACTATGCTGCCCCCACAAACACGAAGCTCCTAACTCTGCTTCCCCCGTTAGAGCCTGAGTGTAACACCTGGCTCTAATACCTACCAGCTGTATGACTATGGGCAAGTTATTTAACCTCTCTGGGCCCCCATTTCTAGGCCTCAGTAGAATAAAGATCATAAAAGTAGCCAAGTCTGGCTGGGCGAAGTGGCCCATTCCTGTAATCTCAGCACTTTGGGAGGCTGAGGTGGGTGGATTACCTGAGTTCAGAAGTTTGAGACCAGCCTGGACAAAATGGTTAAACCATATCTCTACTAAAAATACAAAAAAAAAAAAAAAAAAAAAAAAAAGCCAAGCGTGGTGGCAGGTGCCTGTAGTCCCAGCTACTTGGGAGGCTGAGGCAGGAGAATCACCTGAACCCAGGAAGTGGAGGGTGCAGTGAGTCAAGATCACACCACTGCACTCCAGCCTGGGCCACAAAGCGAGACTCTGTCTCAACAACTACAATAACAATAAAAAAAGTACATCCTAGGGCTGTCGAAGGGTTAAATGAGTTAATGTGTGCAAAGCACAAGGCCGGGTGCACGGCAATAGCCGGGCTGCTATTATCGTCATTCCCACCACCAAGCTTCTGCTCAGGCTGTTCCCATGATCTCAGTGTCATGGTTGCTTCGGTTTGCCCTTCATCAGACAGCAAGGGCCTGCAGTTAGACACTGTCCCTCATCCCCCTCTGTTGCCACCCCCAGCACAGCCTCCCACAGCCCCCAGCAGAGCTCTTGGCACATCATATCGCAATGTGGTTAGTAAAATTTCACAGGCTCTGGAGCCTGACAGTCTTGAGTTCACATCTTGGCTGCAACACTTACTAACTGTGCAACTATGAGCAAGTTACTTAACCTCTCTGACTTCCAATTTCCACACGAGGAATGAGGATGCCCATCCCACTCTCGCAGAGTTGCTATGGGAATAAATCTGACAAATATCTAAAGACTGCAGCCAGTGTCTGACACGGCAGAGGCCCTCAGTAAAGGGTAGATTCTTTCCACCTCCAATACTTGTTGAATTCACATCTTCCACTGTTTGAGTGTAGACACGTAGAGAGCAGGGATTAAGCCTAAATCCTGTGAATGAGAAAATTTGCAAGCTCTTTAGTAGATGCTTGGCCAGGCGAAGGGGCTCACACCTGTAATCCCAGCACTTTGGGAGGCTGAGGCAGGTGAATCACTTGAGGTCAGGAGTTCGAGACCAGCCTAGTCTCGTGAACAACAACAACATGGCGAAACCCCATCTCTACTAAAACTATGAAAGAATTAGCCAGGCGTCGTGGCACGTGCCTGTAGTCCCAACCACTCAGGAGGCTGAGACATGAGAATCACTTGAACCAGGGTGGCAGAGGTTGCAGTGAGCTGAGATCATGCCACTGTACTCCAGCATGGGTGACAGAGTGGGACTGTGTCTCAAAAAAAAAAAAAATAATAAGACCAGGCAGGATAGCTCACACCTGTGATCCCAGCACTTTGGGAGGCTGAGGCAGGCGGATCAGCAGAGGTCGGGAGTTTGAGACCAGCCTGGCCAGCATGGAGAAACCTCATCTCTAGTAAAAAATGCAAAACTAGCTGGGCGTGGTGGTGGGTAGCCTGTAATCCCAGCTACTCAGGAGGCTGAGACAGAAGAATCACTTGAACCCAGGAGGCAGAGGTTGCGGTGAGCCAAGATTGTGCCACTGCATTCCAGTCTGGGAAACAAGAGGGAAACTCTATCTCAAAAATAAAATAAAATAAAATAAAATAAGTAGATGCTGGACAAATATCTGAGCCATGATAGTACTGCATGAAAGGAACAGCCTCCTTGGTCCCTGGTTTGGGGTCATGGAGGTCAACATCTAACTGGTCCTTAGCGGAGGTATGGCCACGTGGGAACTGGAGGCAGGAAGTTAGCATGAATTGTTATTGTTGCTAACTTTCCCCTGGGCAAAGGCTCTGTAGTCTGCCTCCTTAAAGTGGAAAGAATTATGTGGCTCCCAAGGGCTCCCTCCCCACTTCTACCTCTGGAGGCTGTGAGACACCAAGGAGGCTCTGGAGGCCCTGTTTTCCTGGCACCAGCCACCAGCGGAATCTCACTCTGGCTGCAGCAGGGAAAGAGGAAGCCATCTCTGTCCTGGATCAAGCTATATTTGATTTGCTAGGCAAGGCCAGCCCCGCAGGCCACATTCCGTGGCCCCAAGCCAGGCTGGTGTGTAATACGCTCCGGCCACCCTGTCGTTACCTAATGCTTTCCTAATCTGCAGCTTACGCAAGAGGAGTACAAATCTCTGAGAACACCAAGAGAAACACCCCACCAGGCACCTCCCTGGCTGACCTGCGCGCTGTTTTCGGGTTGGTGGTTTCATCACAGAGGTGCTTGCTGTCGGCTACCATGAGGGCCACCTTGGTAGGCCATTTGGAGCCCCATTTCTCACATGAGGACTCCTCCAGTCTGTACCCCTCTCTGCCAACACTCACACTGCACTAGATATTCTGTTTGTCACAGAGCGGGGGACGAAGTCTTGCATCTTTCTGTCTTGCTATCTATGAAGCAGATCTTTCAACAAATGCTGCTGGGACAATTAGACAATTAATATTTAAAAAATGATTGACCCAACTTCACATCATATGTAAAAATTAACTCAAATGAATCACTGACCTAAATGTAAAACCTAAAACTACAAAACTTTTAGAAGAAAATAAATATGGGATATAATTTTGTAATCTTGGGTTAGGTAAAATTTCCAAGAATAGAAAATACATGAATACATGACCCATAAAAGAAAAATGTTGATAAATTAGACTTAGTAAAAATAAAAAAACTTTACTTCTTCAAAAGACACTCTTTAAGACCATGAAAAGACCAGCTACAGACTGAAAGGAACTATTTGCAAAAACATATATTGGACAAAGAACTTGCATCTGGAATCTGAAAGGAGTTTCTACAACTCAGTAAGAAAACCAACATCCTGGCTGGGCGCGGTGGCTCACGCCTGTAATCTCAGCACTTTGGTAGGCTGAGGCAGGCAGATCACCTGAGGTCAGGAGTTTGAAACCAGCCTGGCCAACATGGTGAAACCCTGTCTCCACTAAAAAATACAAAAAATTAGCCAGGCATGGTGGTGCATGCCTGTAATCCCAGCTACTCTGGAGGCTGAGGCAGAAGAATCCTTTGACCCTGGGAGGCGGAGGTTGCAGAGAGTTGTGATCGGGCAAGTGCACTCCAGCCTGGGCAACAGAGCCAGACTCCGCCTCAGGAAAAAAAAAAAAAAAAAAGAAAAAAGAAAATCAACATCCCTGTTTAAAAATAGGCAAAATACTTGATCAGACACTTCACTGAAGAAGACAGGACGGGCCAGGCGTGGTGGCTCACACCTATAATCCCAGCACTTTGGGAGACCAGCCTGGCCAACATGGTGAAACCACGTCTCTACTAAAGATACAAAAAATAGCCAGGTGTGGTGGCATATGCCTGTAATCCCAGCTACTCAAGAAGCTGAGACAGGCAAATCACTTGAACCCAGGAGGCAGAGGTTGTAGTGAGCTGAGATTACGCCTGGGTGACCGGGCAAGACTCCATCTCAAAAAACAAAAAAAGACTGGAGAATAAACATTTGAAAAGATGCTAAATCTTAATTAGTCATTAAGGAAATGAAAATAAGACCACAATGAGATACCACACACATCTACTAGGATGGCTAAACTATAAATAAATAATAAACCTGACATGCTGAGTGCAGGTGAGGATGTGGAGCAATTAGAGGTCTCGTACATTGTTCGTGGGGAATGAAAAATGGTGCAGCCACTTTGGAAAACATTTCAGTGGTTTCTTATCAAGTTAAACAAATGGCTAGGTGTGATGGCTCACACCTGTAATCCTAGCACTTTGGGAGACCAAGGCAGGAGAACTGCTTGAGACCAGGAGTTCAAGACCAGCCTGGACAACATGGTGAGACCTCATCTCTACAAAAAATAAACAAAATTAGCTGGGCATGGTGGCGCACACCTGTTGTCCCAGCTACTTGAAAATTTGAGGCAAGAGGATCACTGGAGCCCAGGAGGTCAAGGCTGTAATGAGCTATGATCATACCACTGCACTCCAGCCTAGGCAAGAAAAAAAGACCTTGTCTCAAAAAAACAATGACCCAGCAGTCTTATTTCTAGGTATTTACCCAAGAGAAATGAAAATACATGTCTGCACAAAAGCATGTACACACGTTTGTGGCAGCTTTATAATAATCTCCAAATGGAGACAGGCAGATGTCCTTCAACTGGTAAAGAAATAAACAAAATGTGGGGCCAGACACAGTGGCTCATGCCTGTAATCCCAGCACTTTGGGAGGCCAAGGTTGGTGGATCACTTGAGGTCAGGAGTTCAAGACCAGCCTGAGCAAAAGGCAAAACTCTGTCTCTACTAATAATACAAAAAATATCCAAGTGTGGTGATGCACGCCGGTAGTCCCACCTACCTGGGAGGTTGAAGTGGGAGGATCGCCTGATCCCAGGAAGCGGAGGCTGCAGTGAGTCATCGTCGCACTACTGCACTCCAGCCTGGGTGATGGAGTGAAAAAAAAAACCAAAATCTTCTCCACCTGTACACTAAACAAAGATGAATTTTATTACAGTGAAATTCTACCTCAATAAATATGACTTTTAAAGTAACATAAAAGCCCAGCCTGGGCAACATGGGGAAACCCTGTCTCTACAAAAATACAAAAATTAACCAGGCATGGTGGCCCATGCCTTTAGCCGCAGCTACTCAGAAACCTGAGGTCAGAGGATTGCTTGAGCTCTCCTCAAGCCCAGGAGGTCAAGGCTGGGGTGAGCCAGAGATTGCCCCATTGCACTTCAGCCTGGGCAACAGAGTGAGACCCTGTCTCAAAAATTAAATGTGAATCTAATAATCCTGTCCTTCTCATCATGAAGATAAAATGACACCAATGATAGTCACAGCCAATGTGTCTCAGGCACAGTCCCAAACAATGTACACGCATTGTCTGATTGAACCCTCAGTTTTGCTGTCCCCGACACACACTGTCAGAAATAGATGCTCGTCGCCACAAAGAAAAATTAGCACTGAGACAAAGGATCTTTCAGCAAGGCAATTTTCACTTCCTGGACTGCAGGAAGTGTACCCTCGCTAACTATTGTGCCACGAGAGTACAATGAACAAAGGAAAACACACAAATTTATCCCTTACGCATTTAGGGTCATCCTTACTGCTATGTCTGATCTCCATTGGCTGGAGCCACACCTCACAATCTAAACTAAAACCTGGTTGGCTGATAACTTAAAATTTTTCTAAACTGGTAAAAGCAATGGAGAGCTGGGACATGCCTGTGAGCACATCCAGCACAGATAAGATATCTTGGTTAAATTACAAAGACATAGAATGTACTACGTGCCTGTAAGCATGGCGTGTCTAACAGCTACATAGGATAGAGCTTAACAAAGTTATTAGCACACTTATGATTTATTCTTTAACAAGAAAGGAAACTTTAAAAAGGAACTTTTCTACTTCCCACACACAACAAGCACTTTCCTGTTCCAGGGCCTTTGCACCTGCTGAGTTCTTTACCTGGAAGACTGCCTCTCACTCTCCTCAGGTCTCTACTCAAATGTCATCTACTCAGAAGAGGACTTCTCTCTGCCATTCTATCTAAAATAGTGTCCCCAACCTGTTACTCTGAGCACTGGAGGTGCTGATGGCTGGACAAGATCAGAGAAGCCAGATTGCTCTCTGCATGTAAGCAGGAGGCTAGAAGACGGCCTCGCTGCCGTGGTTCCGTGGCATGTAAAGCATGTAAATAAACACACAAAGCATGTAAATCAGCAAGGCTCTGGGCAGGAGAAAGGAACAGAATGATGCTTTTTCTAGTGTTTCTCCTTACTCCCTCCATCCCAGTTCCTTGGAACACAGTTTGAAAACTACCACTGGCCGGACGCAGTGGCTCACGCCTGTAATCCCAGCACTTTGGGAGGCCGAGGCGGATGGATCACAAGGTCAGGAGTTCGAGACCTGCCTGGCCAACATGGTGAAACCCCGTCTCTACTAAAAATACAAAATTAGCTGGGTGTGGTGGCAGGCACCTGTAATCCCAGCTACTCACAAGACTGAGGCAGGAGAATCATTTGAACCCGGAAGGCGGAGGTTGCAGTGAGCTGAGATTGCGTCATTGCACTCCAGCCTGGGCAACAGGGCAAGACTCCGTCTCAAAAAAAAAAAAGAAAAAAAGAAAACTACCACTCTAGAAGCTTGCTGATTTAGTGCTCACTTTGGCAGCACATATACTAGAACCTCCCTGATTTAATCATTACAGAAATATTCATATTTACCACTGTTAAGCACCATTCTAGGTACTGGGTGTCCAACAATATGCAAAACAGATAGATGTGATGGATTTCACTTTTATGGGATGACTTGCATGCAGTGAGTGCTTACCATGTGCCAGGCACTGTTCTGAGAGCTTTTCATGTATTATCTCATTTAATTCTCACCACAACCCCACAAGACGACTACTGCCATTAGCTTCATTTTAGAGGCAAGGAAACTGAGGCCTAAGGAAATTAAGTAACTTGTCAAAGGTCATATACTAGGAAGTGGCAGAGCAGGATCCGAACGCAGTTAGAAATCCTGCCTAGTTCTAGCTGATGTATGATCCTTTTTTTTTTCTTTCTTTCTTTTTTGAGACAGAGTCTCACTCTGTCACCCAGTCTGGAGTGTGGTGGCACGATCTCGGCTCACTGCAACCTCCACTTCCTAAGTTCAAGTGATTCTCCTGCCTCAGCCTCCCAAGTAGCTGGGACTACAGGCAAGCACCACCATGCCTGGCTGGTGTATGATCTCAGGAGGTGCATGTGAGCCTGTCTGAGAAATGTAGCCCCTCTGCCTACCTCTCCAAGACTGGGCTCCAGGTGACACTGGATTTCATGTGACTTTGAGTTGATGCAAGTGGCATTTTGTACCTGCAGACGCTGAAAGGCTCATCTCTGGCTATGGGATAATGTTCCGTCTGGCCCAGGTGCTGAGTTTATTCTGGTCACCACTACACCGTTTCATCTGCTGTTGGGAAGATGACTGTGTCCAGCAGTTCTTCTGGTGTTACTGACATGACAGGGTGAAACTGATATGTCTGCAACGAGAACCTCAGCACCAAATTAGGAAGCAGAGTGGGGACGCAGCCAGATGAATGCTGAGTAAGAGTAGATAGCACAAATTCTTCCAGCAGGAGGATGGGAAGGAGCTTAGAGGTCATGTACAACCAAGCCACCCATTTTGCTAACAGAGAAGCTGTGGTCTCGAGAGAGTAGGTGGCTTGCCTGGGATCCTCTCGACTGTGTTCTCGGGCTCCTGCCATTGCCTCCAAGGTAGAGAACAGTGGTAGGATTGGAGGCCGGGAGGCCAAGTTCTTCCCCATCCCCACCTCTGTGTAGCTGTGTGAACTTGAGCAAGTCACTTAACATCTGAGTCTTGGTTCCCCATGTGTACAGTGGAAATGATAATATCCCTCAGGGAGGTTGTCAACATTCCAGAAGGTAATTCATTCAACCATGCCAACACCGAGCAGCTACTCAATCGTACCAGCTCCTTCCACTCCCCTTCTCCTGGATTTACCCCAAATATACCGATCTTCAGGATATTAGCTCATCAGAACCAAGCCTTAACAGGTCACTGTTTGCAAATGGCTTTTGCTGGGCTTTGTGACTCACGCTTGTAATCCCAGCACTTTGGGAGGCTGAGGCAGGCTGACTGCTTGAGCCCAGGAGTTAGAGACCAGCCTGGCAACATGGCAAAACCCCATCTCTACAAAAGATACAAAAATTAGCTGAGTGTGGTGATGCATGCCTGTCGTCCCGGCTACTCGGGAGGGTGAGATGGGAGGATTGCTTGAGCCCAGGAGGTCGAGACTTCAGTGAGCTGTGATCATGACACTGCACTCTAGCCTGGGCTATATAATGAGACCCTGTCTCGATGGAATAATGGATGGATGTATGGTGGGAAGGACGGGAGGGTGGTATGGATGGAGGGAGGAAGGGAGGGAAGGAGGGATGGGTTTCAACCTGGGCTGTTCTAATAGTGTTCTGAAGGCCAGCATCAATGGCCTCACCCAGGAACTGGTTGGAAATGCAATGTCTCAGGCCCCACCCCAACCCTGATTAACAGAATCCTCATCTTAACAAGATCCCCCAGCCCTACTTACAAGAAGCACAGTTTAGCACATTTGTAATGAATTGACTCATTGATTTTGACCTTCTTTGACCCCAGTTCTTTTTTTTTTTTTTTTGAGATGGGAGTCTCACTCTATCATCCAGGCTGGAGAGCAGTGGCGCAATCTTGGCTCACTGCAACCTCAGCCTCCCGGGTTCATAGGATTCTCCTGCCTCAACCTCATGAGTAGCTGAGACTATAGGTGCACACCACCACGCCCAGCTAATTTTTGTATTTTTAGTAGAGACAGGGTTTCACCATATTGGTCAGGCTGGTCTTGAACTCCTGACCTTGTGATCTGCCCGCCTCAGCCTCCCAAAGTGCTGGGATTGCAAGCGTGAGTCACTACGCCCAGCCAACTCCAGTTCTTGATTGCCAACATTCTCTGAGCACTTAGTACATGTCAGGAGTGTGGGAAATATTTTACAGGCATGATCTGATTTAAACTACAAAATGATCTCGGGAAGTGGGAATTCTTACCACCCATTTCACAGATAAGGCAACTGAGGAGGAAGCAGTTCATTTCCTCAGCAGGCAGTACTACTAAGCTACACTTCACACTTAGGGCCTCTGTGATGCCAGTGCTCTCACTTAACCTTCTCCCCACAAGGGAAGTTTCTTAGCACTGGAGGTGCTGATAGCTGGACAAGATCAGAGAATCCAGACTGGTCTCTGCTCTCCTAAACTAAAATCAAGGTCAGCAGACTCTCGGGCAGCAGGAGGCTAGAAGGCTGCCTGACAGCCAAGGTTCGGTGGCTCCTGGGCACTGCTCTGCTCCCTGCCACTGTCCTCCCCTCCAAGCCATTGTGAAACAGTCAACACTGGCCTCTGAAACCCTGCACAGCAGAGGAGAGAGAGCAGGGGAGACAAAGGAGAGAAGGGAATATGCATACTTAGGACAAGGACACTGACCCCTGACCGCCATCCCAGATGAGCGCCCCCTCCAAGCCAGGCCCTGAGCGTGTTTTATCACCAATCCTGCCCGCAGCCCCAGACCCCTGCAAAACACCCATTCATGATTATGTTCTCATTGTATGGATGAAAAAATCATGGGCCAGAGAGATGTTGCAACTTGCTGAAGGTCACAGAGCAAAGAAGGAGCTGGTCTGGGATTCAAATCCAGGTCTGTCTGACTTTCCAGCTGGGTTCTTCCCACTTCTGAGGAATTTGTCTGAATTTCAAGCCTACTCTGTGGCACCTTGGACTATGCATTACTCATGGAATCCTCACAGCCACAGCTGTATAGGGTAGCTGGTATGCCTGGCATTTCAGCTATTACTGCGCCTGAGGCATGGAGAGGTCACGTGACTTATCTGGGTCACACAGCTGATTGACAGCAGCAGAACTGGGATTTGATACCAAGTCTCTCTAGCCCTAAAGTTCAAGATTCTTCCCCTTTACTGCCAGCTGCATGAGGTGTTGGTGTTTTCCCCCAAAAGAGGTAAGGGTCTCGGCCGGGCGCAATGGCTCACACCTGTAATCTCAACACTTTGGAAGGCCGAGGCGGGCAGATCATGAGGTTAGGAGTTCGAGACAAGCCTGGCCAGCATGATGAAAACCCGTCTCTACTAAAAATACAAAAAATTAGCTGGGCATGGTGGCACACGCCTGTAATCCCAGCTACTCGGGTGGCTGAGGAAGGAGAATTGCTTGAACTTGGGAGGCGGAGATTGCAGTGAGCCGAGATCACACCATTGCACTCCAGCCTGGGTGACAGGGCAAGACTCCATTTCAGGGAAAAATAAAAATAGGTAAGGGTCTCCACCCAGATCAACGGACATGATAGGACTTTAATTATGGGAATATAATATGAAAGGTGGACGTTGGCCAGGCGCAGTGGCTCACACCTGTAATCCTAGCACTTTGGGAAGCTGAAACAGGCAGATTGCTTGAGCTCAGAAGTTCAAGACCCTGAGCAACATGGCAAAACCCTGTCTCTACAGAAAAATACAAAAAATTAGCCAGGCGTGGTAGCACACACCTGTGGTCACAGCAACTCAGGAGGCTGAGGCAGAAGAATCACTCAAACCCAGGAGGTGGAAACTGCAGTGAGCCAAGATTGCACCACTGCACTCCAGCCTGGGCGACAGAGCAAGACTTCGTTTCAAAAAAAACAGAGGTTGGGCATGGTGGCTTACCCCTGTAATCCTAGCACTTTGGTAGACCAAGGCAGGCAGATCACTTGAGGTCAGGAGTTCGAGACCAGCCTGGCCAACATGGCGAAACCCCATCTCTACTAAAAATACAAAAACTAGCCGGGTGTGGTAGCAGCACCTGTAATCCCAGCTACTTGGGAGGCTGAGCCAGGGAGAATCACTTGAACCCGGGAGGCAGAGGTTGCAGTGAGCTGAGATTGTACCATTACACTCCAGCCTGGATGACAGAGTGTCTCAAAAAAAAAGAAAAGTGGACATATGCCCAAATGACTGCAGCAATCACACGGTAAGAAAATATTCTTTAGTTGACTCCACGTGTTCAGATCCCATTTACTAGATGAGTGACCTTGAACAAGTTATTTATTTATTTATTTACTTACTTATTTATTTTGAGGTGGAGGCTTGCTCTGTCTCCCAGGCTGGAGTGCAGTAGTGGTGCAATCTCGGCTCACTGCAACCTCCACTTCCCGAGTTCAAGTGATTCTCCTGCCTCAGCCTATTGAGTAGTTGGGATTATAGGTATGTGCCACCACACCCGGCTAATTTTTGTATTTTTAGTAGAGACAAGGTTTCACCATGTTGGCCAGGCTGGTCTCGAGCTCTAGGCTCAAGCTATCCACCCACCTTAGCCTCCCAAAGTTCTGGGATTACAGGCTTGAGGCACTGTGCCCAGCCTTGAGCAAGTTACTTAAACTCTCTGGGTGTATACTCACCTGTAAAATGTTTTTACAGGCCAGGCAAGGTGGCTCACGCCTGTAATCCCAGCACTTTGGGAGGCCAAGGCAGGTAGATCACAAGGTCAGGAGTTCAAGATCAGCCTGGCCAAGATGGTGAAACCCCATCTCTACTAAAAATACAAAAATTAGGCATGATGGCGGGTGCCTGTAATCCCACCTACTTGGGAGGTTGAGGCAGGAGAATTGCTTGAACCCAGGAGGTGGAGGTTGCAGTGAGCCGAGATCTCGCCACTGCACTCTAGCTTGGGCAACAGAGGGAGACTCTGTGTCAAAAAAAAAAAAAAAATGGCTGGTCTGATGGTAGTGGGTTATCAAAACTTATTAACATTAATGTCACTGAAGTTGGTATACAACCACCCACTGCTAAATTTGACTGGCTTTTTAAAAAATTTAAATTTAAAGAAAAGTTTTCATGGTTTTACACCTTTTTACACCTGTAAAATGGGACAAATAAGAATATCTTCCTCGCAGAGTTGTTGTGAGAATTAAATGAGACATGCTTGCAAAGTACCAAAAGCAGGGTTGGACAAATAGCAAGTATGTAATTCATGAGGGTTCCTATCATCATTATTATTCTCATTATTTCTTTTCTCTGCTTCCAGTAGGCACAGGCTGTGCAGCAGGGTGTCTCAGACAGACTGAGCGTTAGGGCGCTGCCTATGAAATGTCACCCACCAATTCTCTTCTGCAGTGTAGAAATGAAAAAAGATCTCAACCAGCAGGAATTTAGAGCCCAACTTAAACTCCAGCTATGGAGCAACAAAAGCACAAATACAGAACAAGCATTGGCTGCAAATTGGCTGTTCTTTCACCTCTCTGGAACTTGGCTCCCCATCTGTAAAATGGGAGGAGTGTAAACTAACCTGCGTCCTGGCCCCTGAGAGGTACCCCATCTGTCTCACCACAGAGGCGCCCTCCTGGGGAAGGCGGGGAGCTGATTGCATGGTGTCTCCATCTCCCACACCATACAACCTCTCAGATTGGAGCTTAGATGAGAAATTGATTTGGAGTGTACTCAAGCCCTAACCCCTGACTCCCTTCCTCTTCACACTGGGGCCAGGCCCTGCTGGCAGCGACATTTTCCCCAACTTGCTCCCGCTGTCTCCTAGCTAATGAGGCGTGGCATGAAAATGCATGAGTGCATGGCATGTACCTCAGACTGGCTCCCTGTGCTGTGGCTGACCGAGGCTGATGACTGCGTGACGGAGCTGATGGAGACAAAGGTCAGACCTATGAGCTGATTTTTCAAAATGCCATGTCTTATGTAGAGAAGAGTTTCTGACACGTTCCATGGAAGCAGCAAGCATACTCACCTCATTTGGCTCTGGCCACATTCTAGATCACTCAGATCATACCAACAGGCACTCAGGAAGCTCGAGCTTCAGGTGAAGGCCTGAGGATGCTGAGTCAGGAGTAGCTTACAGCTACTTGGCTATTAATTTCCCAGTCTCAGCCTTAGTTTCCCCTGGCTGAAAAAGGGAGAAGTGCAAACTAAATAAAAAATAAACTTTTGGCTGGGTGCGGTAGCTCAGGCCTGCGCTCCCAGCACTTTGGGAGGCGGGGGCAGGTGGATCACCCGAGGTTGGGAGTTCGAGACCAGCCTGATCAACAGGGTGAAACCCTGTCTGTACTGAAGATACAAAAATTAGCCAGCCATAGTGGTGGGCACCTGTAATCCCAGCTACTCAGGAGGCAAAGGCAGGAGAGTCGCTTGAACCTGGGAGGCAGAGGCTCTGGTGAGCCGAGATCACGCCATTACACTCCAGCCTGGACGACAGAGCTAGACTCCATCTCAAAAAAAAATTAATTAAAAAGTAAACTTTTTATGGAATAATTTTTAGAGTTAAGGAAATGTTGCAAAGATAGTGCAGAGAGTGCCTATATATACCTCATTCAGTTTCTTCTAAGGCTACTATTTTACATTATCATGGTACATTTGTCATAACTAAGAAACCAACATTAATGCATTATTACTGAACTCCAGACTTTACTCTGACTTCACCCATTTTTCCAACAATGTCCTTTTTTCTGTCGCCGGATACCATATTGCACTTAGCACTAAATTATTTTATGCAGTTCACTCCCAGTTCTAAAAACAGACAGCAGTAAGCCTTCATTTTAAGGGTATGTGCAATTAGCAAATGAACACTGTGCTGTGTAACTTTGGGCAAACCACCTACCCTCTCTGAGCTTCAGTGTCTCTAAGTCTCTTTAGCTATAAAAGGGGTATGATAACAGTACTGCATCCCGGCTGGGCACGATGGCTCATGCCTGTAATCCCAGCACTTTGGGAGGCGGAGGTGGGCAGATCACCTGAGGTCAGGAGTTCAAGACCAGCCTGACCAACATGGTGAAACCCCATCTTTTATAAAAAAAATTTTAAAGAAAAAAAAATACAAAAAATAATTGGGCATGGTGGTATGCGACTGTAATCCCAGCTACTCAGGAGGCTGAGGGAGGAGAATTGCTTGAGCCCGGGAGGTGGAGGTTGCATGAGCTGAGATCATGCCATTGCATTCCAGCCTGGGCAACGAGAGTGAAATGACATAAAAAAAAAAAAAGTACTGCGTCAAGGGGTGCTGCGAGGTTATCATTTTCTTATCATTTATGCAAGGCACTTACCAGGGCTCTTAGTACACTCCCTCGACATCTCTCCACTGGTAGAAATCATACACAGAAATCAGGGCTGACCCATCATACAGTACTCTCCCTAGTAAAAAAATCTTCCAGCAAAATGGCTGCTCCAAAAAGAAGACATCGGCCAGCACAGTGACTCACGCCTGTAATCCCAGGACTTTGGGAGGCCCAGTTGGGTGGATCACGAGGTCAGGAGTTCGAGAGCAGCCTGGCCAACATGGCAAAACCCCGTCTCTATTAAAAAATACAAAAATTAGCCAGGCATGGTGGCCCGCACCTGTAATCCCAGCTACTCAGGAGGCTGAGGCAGAAGAGTCGCTTGAACCCGGGAGGTGGAGGTTCAGTGAGCTGACATCACACCATTGCACGCCAGCCTGAGTGATAGAGTGAGACTCTGTCTAAAAAAACAAAAAGAAGACATCGTGTTGCTGTTTGGCACATCAGACCCAAGGCACAGGGCAGAAAAGGACAAAGATCTAAAGTCTTGCATGCCAGGGTTGGAGTTTCACCCACCCACTCATTTTCTGTGTGATCTTGGGCAAATTCTTCAGCCTCTGGATCTCAACACCAACATCTGGTAAATGGGGACAAGGCATCCTCTCCACAGGGTTGCTGAGAGGGTAGAATGAAAAGCATACTGCAAGACGTCTAGCAGGATTGAGGGGTAATGCTTCTAGAACCACTAAGTTGTTCATTGCAATCAAATCATTAGAGAATCAACTGAAATCTGACGTGGGCAGTTGCCATGGGTTAGTAATGAAATCCTGCTCCTCTTTTTTTGGCGGGGGGAGGTGGGAGGTCCTCCTTTTCCCAGTCAAAGCCATGCTGAAAAGCCAACTCCATAATCTTCATTGCTGCAATGCCTGATATGGTTTGGATATTTGTCACCATCCAAATCTCATGTTGACTTGTAATCTTCAGTGTTGGAGGTGGGGCCTGGTAGGAGCTGGGACCGTGGAGGTGGATCCTTCATGAATGGCTTTGGGTCATCCCCTTGGTAACAAGTGAGATCTTGCTCTGAGTTCACACAAAATCTGGTAGAGATCTGGCCATTTGAAAGTATGTGGCACTAGGCTGGAGAGAGTGGCTCATGCCTGTAATCCCAGCACTTTGGGAGGCTGAGGCAGGAGGATCACTTGAGGTCAGGAATTTAAGACCAGTCAACATGGTAAAACCCCGTCTCTACTAAAAATACAAAAAATCAGCCAGGCTTGGAGGCAGGTGCCTGTAATCTCAGCTACTTGGGAGGCTGAGGCAAAAGAATCACTTGAACCAAGGAGGCAGAGGTTGCAGTGAGCTGAGATCACACCACTGAATCCAGCCTGGGCAAGAGAGTGAGACTCTGTCTCAAAAAATAAAGAATTAAAAATTTTAAAAAAGATGAGCAAATAAGAACCAGGCAGACTGCTTATTCACAGTCACACAGCAAAAGAGCTTTGGAACTAGGAAGAGATCCTAGTCACAAGACTTTCACTTCTATGCCCTTGGCTCTCTGATTAGAGGTCCGTTTGACTCTGAGCTGCTATAGAATAGCCATCCATCCACCTGTCAGTCCATCCACCCATCCATCCATCTACCCACTCACTCACCCACGCACTCATCCACCCACCTACCCATCCATCTATCCATATTGGCTTATTTATTGATTTATTTAATGTATGTCTATATGAATTAAAAATAGAGATGAGGTTTTATTGTTGCCCAGGCTGGTCTCCAGCTGGCCTCAGGCGACCTTCCTGCCTTGGCCTCCCAAAGTGCTAGTGCTGAGATTACAGTTGTGAGCCATCACACCTGGCCCATGTTGGCTTTTGACAATTTCTTGTGGAAGGCACTGTGCCGCTGCTGAGGAGTCAGGGAAGAACAAGACTGTCACAGTCCCTGACTTCTTGGAGCTATCCATCCAGTGAGCAAGAATTGAGCCTCAGTCATCTATTTCCCAAGGGTCTTCCCCCACATCTGGCACATGGTAGGTGCCCAGTAAATGTTTGTTGAATGAATAATGGATTGCTCATCTTCCATAATGCCTACGCATTTATAATTGACATACTGGGCCATTTGAAGACGTTTGTGGAGCTAAAAATTCAGTATTTGTATTTGTCTTGAACCACTTTCTCTCATCATTATTCTCACCAGGAGGCTTTGTGTGGTGGTGGCAGACAGAGCCGCAACACTGGGCACAGAATCCAAAGACCCAGGTTCACATCCCAGCTCTGAGCTGCTTACTCCTGAGTAGCTACTGAAAAGGCATTTGAGCCTCAGTTTTTTCAACTTCAGGGAAATATTTGACTTGCCTATTTCACTCATGTGCTGTGAATATAAATGGGGAGGAGAGGAGAAACTTCCAGAAAATATGACATGAATAAAAGGTTATTGAGATGTTACTTGAATGACTTCCTCAAATGACAAGTATGTTGAGGACACAAGGGAAAATAAAAGTGGCCAGTTTTCAGCACACTCATTCTGACCTTACGTAATTTAACTGGTTGCAATTGCCCCAGATTTGTTCCAGCCTCAGAAAAGATTAAATGTATGGATTTGTGGCATCACATGTCATCCCCGCCAATGCTGGCCCATATCTTTGTCCATCTGGTACATGCCACAACAGTACAAAGGGGTGTTATAACCTTAATTGCTTGCAAAGTATTTTGAAATCCTTAGATTAAAACCTTGGTGAAGTCCAAAGTATTAGCATCCTGAATGCCCAAGAAGTCACGCTGAGCTTCGTCTGGGTTCACTGGAGCAGGGAGATGCTTCAAGGTCTGTTGTGAGGTCTGCTTCAGGAACTTTGGGGTTTAAGGTCCTATTCATGGGATGGCCAGAGACCAACTCCCAACTTCCGAGTTCCTAAGCTACCCGGGCATTCAGCCATTTCCCACGTTGCTTCTGAGATGCTTTTTACATTTCCTAAGTTCCTAGGTCACAAGGCCTGAGCCGTTCTAACTTCAGTGTCATATGTCTGCTTTCCTGGGTGATCTCAGCCTGAGTCCTTAAAAAGGGCAATTGTGTCATCGCTAACTTCTGTCACCTCTTCGTGTGAGCCTAGAGTTAATGAGTTCACCGTCATTCTAACCTATACAGGTTAGAGTTAAAATTCCATCCTATGGTGGTTACACTTAGAGCAGGTACCAGGCAGAAATTGAAAGGGGCAGGCAGAGGTTCCTGAGGCCCTACCAGTGTTTTGTTTTGTGGATCTGTTGGTTATGCCTGCGTGTTGTTTGTGAACATCCACTGAGCTACACACTTATATGTGCATTTTTCTGTTGTTACACTTTGCAGTATGAAGTATTTTTAAAAATCAGTCCGGATGCAAATTTACTTCTTCATTTAGAATAGATTCTGAAGTGATGCTATAAATAGTTAAGCTATAAACTCAATCAATAACCCTTTTCCTTTCTCTACTTTTGTGATTCAAATTAATGTCACCTCAGGATTTTCCTTGCTTCCATTTCCATTTTCACACTTAAAGAAAAAAGTAAGGCCGGGCACGGTGGCTCACGCCTATAATCCTAGCACTTTGGGAGGCTGAGGCGGGCAGATCACGAGGTCAAGAGATCAAGACCATCCTGGCCAACGTAGTGAAACCCTGTCTCTACTAAAATGTAAAAAAATTAGCTGGGCATAGTGGCGGGCGTCTGTAGTCCCAGCTACTTGGGAGGCTGAGGCAGGAGAATTGCTTGAAACCAGGAGGCGGAGGTTGCAGTGAGCCAAGATCGCACCACTACACTCCAGCCTGGCGCATGGCAACAGAGCGAGACTCTATCTCAAAAAAACAAAAAAAGAAAAAAGAGGAAAAGAAAAAAGTAAAAGAAAGAAAATGCCTTGCTTAGCCATTTTAATTAAGTCTAATGAAAGGGGATTGGTTCACAACCCAAAGTCCCAGGATGCCTTCGGAGATCTGTGTGAACCTCTGCAATGATAAAAAAAATTTTTTTTTTGAGACTCTCACTCTGTTGCCCAGGCTGGAGTGCAGTGGCACGATAGCTCACTGTAACCTCCACCTCCCAGGTTCAATCGATTCTCCTGCCTTGGCCTCCCAAGTAGTTGGGATTACAGGCGCCCATCCCCACGCCCAGCTGACTTTTGTATTTTAGTCGAGACAGGTTTCCACCATGTTGGCCCGGCTGGTCTCAAACTCCTGACCTTATGATCCGCCCACCCTGGCCTCCCAAAGGGCTGGGATTGCGAGCGTGTGCCGCCGCACCCGATCCAAAATTTTGTTTTATGCACGTGACACTGTTCTCTGAAGTGGTCACAGCTTTCTCAAATCCCCAAGGGTCCATGGCCCAAAACAGACAAGTTGATTTTCACAACCCAAGGTTAATTTATGCATGCTCGTCTTCAAATGTTTCTTGATTCTGATTCTGCTAAGAGCATAAAAAATAGGCTGGGCACAGTGGCTCACGCCTATAATCCCAACACTTTGGGAGGCCGAGGCGGGTGGATCACGAGGTCAGGAGATCCAGACCAGCCGGCTAACACGGTGAAACCCTGTCTTTTAAAAATAAATAAATAGAGCATAAAAAATAAAAAATGTTTCTTGAGTCTAAATCTAACCCAAAGCACCCACCAACTTAGTGTCACCAAATGGGCTTCATCCATCAAAATTAATTTGCCCACTGAAAAGACAAAGGCAAATGGATTCAAGTCCGCCAAAGGTCATCGATGATCATCATCATCTCGTCTCCTCTTCCACCTTCCCCGTGCTGCCCACCCCCAACCAGATGGTAAGCCCTGAGGCCAGAGACCTTTGCAACCTCTGCGTGAAGTTGCAAAAGGCAAAGCAGATTGAACTCGAAAGAAATTCACACCTATTTACGAAACCAGATTTATTAAAATTTCTCTACAAGTCAGAAACGGCCATCTCACTGTTCACATATATACACATATGTACAGGAAGAACCTAGTGTTTCTAGCTTTCCCGGCAGAAGCCCCTGCCAACCCAGCGTCCTTAGCCGGATAATGTATCACAGATACAACAGTCGAGCAACCACGAGAGCATTAGTGCGACAGAGGCCTCTGTCCTCCCTCTTCTCCAAGTCCCATGATTCTGTCAAGGTAATATTGCCAATAATCATTCACATTTCACGTGGTTTTAGACACGCAGGTTATTCAGACAGACACAAACAACAAAACAAGCCTCAAAGCCAGAACAAAACAAAACAAATCGGACATAGGTATAAAAGGTAAAATATATGTACAAAGTACACAGTACGTGAGGTATACACGGCATTCTCACAATGCATGTTAGTAGTTTGCCTAGGCGTAGCCCTTAAAGATGACTGCCTATGTTTGTGCCATTTCTCAAAATACAGTATGTTTTTGTTTACCCGTTTAACCACCTGATTTCAGCACTGTCCAAGACAGTTACTGATATTTCATCTGAACTTGTTTTTTAATGGAAGTTGCAGTTTCTCCATTAAAGCTCTATCTTTTGGAGGGAGTGAGTTCCCATCTCTGGACGTATCTAACAGAGGCTGGATTCCCACCTAGGAAAGAAGCTGAAGGGGGTATTTCTGCCTTGGGAGGTGGCAGAAAGAGGAAAGAGATTGGACTGGATGATTTTTGAAGTCCCTTCCAACTTTAAAGATTTGGGGTTTGCTGTTTCACTCCAGAAGCCGATTATACAGATATATTCATAAACCACACATTTGAAATATTAACAACCCATCATGCAAAACTGCAGATGCACACACAATGCCAGAGGCAGACCATATCTGGGAGGGGTTAAAGTATAATTCTGGAAGTTAGTCTGAGAATCAGAAGACTATCCGAAATTCACTCTCTTCAAAGCGCAGAGATGTTTAATGTCTGCTCTTGGGAGAGGCGGGTGGGAGCCTCCTTATCTTCCTCCTCCTAGACAGAACACTCCACCCTGAGATGGTCTTGGGGAAAAAGTAAAGGGTGGGTAAAAAGGGTAGGTACTAACATATTTGGAAGGAACTTAAAAAGCGAATAGTTTCCAAGCACTCAAATTATTTCTTAAAATCTGGAGTCTCTCTGTCTGAGCTCAGAGTTCTGAAATCGTGGAGAGATGGAATCTTTTGTGATGCTCTTCCACATTCGTCTGGTAAGTGCTTTTATAGCTAGAGGGGGAAAGTGTGTCAAGGTCAGGGAGAAGGCATTAGTGCAGATGAGGTCTTGGCAGGAAACAGTGGAGAGTCTGGGTTCATGGTTCCGTCAGGATCCTGAGCAACTTAAAACAGTCTGCTCCAAAAATGGAGCAGAGTCATTGGTAAATGTGAGTGTGAAGAAAGGGTGAGTGTTAAACCAAAAAAGGAACCTTCCCATCAGAGAAGCTGCGGTAGCATGTCAAGCTACCAAAGATGAATTCAAAGATGGCAGATTGATTGGCCCAATGTGTCACCCTGTTAAAACATGGTTATTGCCCAAAATACGTCATTGTGTGACTTGCTTTTTCTCTCATTCGAATGCTCAAGTTTATGACACACTTGACCACCAGGTGTAGGACGTCCATACTCCTGCCGTCCATAAAAGGTGCAGAACTCCCAAATCCAGCAGAGAGAGTTGACGGGGGTTCCTTAAGAGAAACAACAATGCAGGGCAGCCAATCACAGCATATGCTGCTCAAATCAGTAAAGTCACTCCTCCCAGCAGATAAGAGGTGGCGCGTTCAGCTGCCTTCATCCTAAAGCAGTCATTATCTGGTTGATACCACGCCAAAGGGCCTGTCCATCTTTAGAAATGGAAATGCCAGGTGTAAGAATTATGAGGTTTCTGAGGTTTTGGGGATTAGCAGAAGAAGGAACTAATGTCACTGTCCTCCTGGTACTCTGGAACAATCTGGTCTGAAGTTCCTATTTCTGAGTCGATGTACCCAGGTTCCAAGATGGACTCAAACCAGGGGTGCAGTAAGATCTCAGGGGCAGTGAGTCTCTCAGAGGGCTCCCGTCTCAAGAGGCTGCGAATGAGGCACCTGGCTTTGGGAGAAATGTGTTCAGGAATGCAGAATTGTCCACGCCGGATTTTGGAGAAAAGGGCACTGGGGTCCGAGTCATGGAAGGGGTATCGTCCAACCAGAAGGGTATAGAGCATCACCCCTAAGCTCCAAACATCCGCAGCCTTTCCAGAGTAGGTCCCAGTGGTGTTGAGGATCTCAGGGCTCACGTAGGCTGGGCAGCCGTGTTTGTCTGACAAAGCATCATCTTCCCCCTTGATGATGTGTGTGTCTTCTAGACTTTCTAGTCTGAGCTGGGTTCTGCAAGAGAGAGGAACCAAGCCATTATTTCCATACCAGCTACTATGAAAAACAAAGCCTTCCCAATAACAGCGCCCACAGGCACTAACAGCAAAGGCTCAAGGAATGCTATTTACCCCTTCGTCCAGTAAGCAGCGCCTGCAACTGCTGAGGACTCGTGATTTCACAAACCAACACAAACTGCAATAAATGTTTGCAAAGTATCGACAGAGTGCCTGGGGTGGAGGGTATGATGCAAAGCCCCAAATAGTATTCATCATGCTAGAGCTTACAAGAGATATCCTAATAGGAGTTACACAATCTACTAAGTTCACATTGCAGAACTGGGAGCCTGTCTCCGGCGAGTGCTGCGTTCTCTACAAAAGCTATCAGGGAAGAGCAGCAGATCCTGCTTCTTCAGGGAGGGCCTGAGCATCTTATGAGCCCATCTTCTCTCTTATGCTGCTGACTGCCAGGGCTCCCTGGACCCACACTGCATTACAGAACACGGAGCCGAAAGTCACTGCTATTACACACGCAGGTTTTCAGCGCGGGTGCCCACACAGATACACGCACGCAGAATGAACTTTGTCCACCTGGGCCCAAGCTGTGAGAACTATGATCGGAAAGCTGCAACGAATGTTAATTACATTTATTGGGCTGTTTAATTGCAAAGAACACTGTGCCTGGACAAAGAGGTTATGCCCACAAACAAAAGTACTAGGGATTTCAGGGAGGCGGGGCCCCTGAAATTCTTACACAGGGACACACACTCCCCCCGATGGCACATCAACATGTGGGCATATTTATTCTACAGTGGGGGGGGGGGGGGTCTGTCTTCAGGAACAACTAAAGTCCCAAAAACCTCAAAGGCTCTCTTATGAAGCTGCAGGTGACTCCTTATTCAGAACCAACCACCCAAGTCTCCTGGATCCCCCAAAGCCCAAAGCCAGGTGGGAAAGCTCTAATATCTGGTGACACCCTGCCTCTGCCTGCTTCTCTGAAATAGCCCTGTTTCAGTAAGTCACTTGTGAAGTCAAATGCAAACATTTGGTACTGGCTGATGGGTCAATTCCTTTTCCTCTCAAAGGTCTGGTATTTTTTTTTTCTTCCTGCCTTCCTGTTCCCTGGAGTGTAGTATACATGTGCTAACTTCAGTATGTCCTCAGCGTGACCTCCCTGTCGTTATGTAAAATACCCATTGGTTCTGTAAACGGAAAATATGACTCAACCCACACTGTCTGCCCCTGATTGGCTGCTACAGCACTAAAACCCTGCACCTGTGCTGGTTACACGAATAGCGTCAGCCTGACATTGCTTAACCCTCGGGTTGCCAAACCCCATGCCCATGACATTCGCCTGTGCAATGCAGATTTCAAAAGCTAGTAAGGAGGTGTGTAAGGTATGTTTCAGAAAATGCATCACCGTATCAAAGGAGCATGTTCCAGGAATTAGAAACTTCTTCGCTGCCAACAGTTTGCTTTTCTTTGCTAATCAGTGTGTTCCAATAATCATTGCGAGGTCAGATACCAACTCATGCTTTATGACAGCTCAACCCTGTACTGTTTCGTATGCTCTGGAGTCAAAGGTAAAAATGCACAGGTGAGATAAGCCCACTTCTTACAACAA
The DNA here is from genome assembly GCA_963573385.1 of Cacajao melanocephalus. NCBI lineage: Eukaryota > Metazoa > Chordata > Mammalia > Primates > Pitheciidae > Cacajao > Cacajao melanocephalus. The sequence continues at coordinate 10,777 of CAUYLG010034773.1, read as the reverse complement.
AATAACTCACTCTCACCTCTACAACGCTACAGCCTCTCTGCTCTTAATCTTTCCAACAAGGGATGTGGGCCCCGGCTCTTAAAATCAAGTGTGGTCTATCTCATGCGGCTTCCTGAATTCTCTAGTCTGAAACCTCAGCTTTGAATCTTAATGCCTCATTACCCTCTTATCAAGCTCATCTTGTTCTTTATGAGGTAAGCTATGATCTATATTTAGCAATCCATCCTAGCCAACTTCCATTTATTATTCAGTGTGGCTATTTTCTGAAGACGTATCCAAATAAGATGTCTAAAAAGTCACCAGAGAATGTGATGCAAGCACGGAGGACCCGGCCTGAGATGGGACAGGAATGCAGTGTGAAAGAAGAGGCTGGGAATTCTGCAAATATGACAGCCTCACTAGCTCTGTGAAACCTTCTAGGTACAAAACATCACTTGGCATAAGCAAAGATTTGAACACTTCCTTTAGAAGGCAATATTGTAAAGGGCGGTTTAATATTTGTACCCCAGACAGCTGACCTTTCTGATAACAATGGGGAACGAACTTGATCCTGGGGGAGGACAGGGGAGGGCACCCTGTCAACACATGCCATCCCACAGAAGCACCACAGTGCCCCCAGGCCCCATCCAAGAGAATGCAGAATAAACCAACCTTGGCTGTGACTCCTTAGGAACAGAAGCTCTAAATACTAAATCTGGGACACATGAGCCCTTGACTTTGTTTTGCACCAGCACACAGCACCTAACTACACGACCTGCTCCTTCCATTTGGTTCCAAAAGGCCACAGGAGAAGCTGTGGCGGCCGCTCACCTCTCCTCCGTGGAGAAGACGAACTTCCTAAGCTTCAGGTCCCCCAGTACGATGGCTGACTGGTGGCAGTGGGCGACGGCGGAGACAATCTGCTTGAAGAGCCGAGCGGCTTCCTCTTCTCGCAGCCTCTTCCGGCTTCGCACATAGGAGTGCATGTCCCCAAAGTCCTTCTCAAAGAAGACATAGGCCTTGGTTTCCCCAAGGATCACTTCCACGATGCCAGTAATGTTGCTGTGTGATGGCAGCTGGATATAAGGCCTGATTTTGTCCTGGTAGTGTTTAATGGGGAACACCTGCAGAGAGAAGGGGGTCCATTTAGGGGCTAGAACAGCAAAGGTGGCTCCCAAACCCCTTAGGGAGCTGAGCCAAAGTTCTCAACCTTTGGGCTTAGGATGTAATTTCCATTCACCTACTCCCTTTCCTCTGCCACCTTACCTTCCGCAGCCACAGCTGCTCCCAACGCCTTTAAAACCAGTAACCCTTAGGGCTCTAGAGTTGCAAACACTGAAAGGGTTTCCCGCATTCACACAGATTATTTTAAAGAACTGTCTTCTGGCTGGGTGCAGTGGCTCACGCCTGTAATCCCAGCACTTTGGGAGGCCGAGGCAGGCGAATCACAAGGTCAGGAGTTCGAGATCAGCCTGGCCAACATGGCGAAACCCTGTCTTTACTAAAAATACAAAAATTAGCCAGGTGTGGAGGGGGGGTGACTGTAATCCTAGCTACTTGGGAGGCTGAGGCAGGAGAATTGCCTGAACCCAGGAGGCGGAGGTTGCAGTGAGCGGAGATCATGCCATTGCACTCCGGCCTGGGGGACACCCCTGGCATGTCCAGGAACTGAAAAGCGGACCCTAGACATGCATATGCATGTGCCTCCTGCAGACCCAACGTGCTCAGCACAGAAAGGCACAGAATGTGGTGACTCTGCAGCCTCCAAGGGGAAGCAGGGGCCAGAGAACATGCAGAGTTGTCATTAATCAGAAGGAGCAGATGTCTCGGAGGGGGAGGCAGGGACAATGCAGCCTTAAGCAACCTGCCTAGAGTCTGACTCAAGCGTAAGCAGCGTTACAATTCTCACAGGAGGGGTATGGGATCCCGCGAATGGCTTTTTCATTTGTTTGTTTATCCCCCACACACACCCGACCCCACCCCTAGAAATGAGTAGTATCTCCTCTCTTCTAGAAAGCTGGATGGTCTCTTTAAAGGCCTTTTGTTTAGTCCAGTTACTCATATCCTAGACTCAACTGGAAACGGTGACACACGGACTGTCACCATCTGGATTCAGCTATTATCTGCTCAGAGGAACTGGAAGGGTTGCACAATGGCCAGACTCACCCCACCTCTGAGGCCTGGCTGCTCTGGCACCAGCTAGAAAAAGCCCCCGTTGTCCCCTCCTCCCACCCCACCCCATCCCACCACACACACACGCCTGTCCCAGAACAGCTCTTAACCCCGGTCATGAAGAAGAAGAAAACGGTGGGTTTTTTTTCCGCCTATTAAACTAGGCTTGATCGTGCGTTTGAAATTTCATTCGAGTTGGACAGTAGGTGGCAGCAGCGAGTCCCGGGACGGGGTCCGGGTGTTGGGAGTGTCAGGTGAGTTGCGGAAAACCCAGAAGCGGCTTAACTGGGGGTGATCTTATCTTTCGGGTGAAAAGGAGCAGCCCGAGGGTGCTCTGGGGTGACTCAAACAGGGGTGTCAGGCTCGCAGAAAATAGACTGTGGGAACGTTCTGCGTCTACGGGCGCAGGAGGAGGACTCGGCCGATCCCGTTTCTAGGTGCTGTGTCTCCTCCTGGATGGGATCCCTACGTTCAAAGGAAAATCGCTGGCTGCAAAATAAAGTGAATCGAAGCGAGGGATCCTGACCGATGTGGGCTTTCCAACAGTTCTACTCCGAACAGATTCCTCTGCCTCGGGTGGAAGACTCTGGGACTGCTCCCTTGGGAGGGCGTGTTCCAGTCGCAGCGCGGAGTCAATTCGGAATCCCCAAGGCAGGAGCCGGACACAGTCTTCCAGCCCCCTTACCAACCTACAACTAAGCCGGGCAAGAGAGCTGCCAGCTGCTTCAAGCTCCTAGGAGGCACCCACTGCAGGGCGTCCTTCCAGGACTGGGCGGGGGGGGAGGGGTGCGAGGGGTGGAGAGCGAGGAGAATGAGAGAAGGGGAATGGCATGGCCCTGGAATCCATTTCAATTCCACAACTTATATGGAACGCCACGCGCTACACTGGGGCGCTAAGAAAAGGAACAGAGAGAGAAAGCAACCGAACACTGCATTTCCTCTAGGAGCCCCCTTATACCACTCCATGGGAAACCCCCAATCCACAAAAAGGTGAACCTGGTCAAATGGGGTCTTATCGGACCCAATCCACTGATCCGTCCTGTGCCTAGCCCAAGCGTTGGCCGGACCCCTAGCACCTTTGCCGACCATCCTGTCCCGAGCCCCCGACCCCCGCCGGGTCCTGGCCCGGGAGCGCCTACCTTGCAGCGCAGCTCGCGGCCAGTGTGGATGCACAGGGCCCGGGACACATGCTCGCGCTCGGCTAGGGGCAGCAGCAGGTAGTCGGCGATGCGGCTGGGCCCCGGCGCGCTCCCAGAGCCGCCGCCTGCCCCCGGCGCAGCAGGCGGGGGCTGCGGGGTGCAGGGCGAGCCGGGGGGGCTGAGGTAGTCCGGGGGACTGGAGCACTCGGAGAGGCGCGGGCACTTGGCCGCCACGGCCGCCGCGTCGTCCGCGTCCAGCAGGCGTTTGGCCGGGACACCTCGGGCGGCCGGGAACAGCAGGGCCGGGCCGCGGGGCTGCGAGGCGCCGCTCATGGCAGAGCGCACCGGACCGACCCGCATCCCGTCCTGGGCCGGGGCAGCCCCGGCTTTGTAAGTCCCGGGATCCGCGCGGGAAGGCGCTGCGGGCTTGGCGCCGGCGCCGCGACTTCTTCCACCCGGCGGGATGGAGTTTGCAGACGGGGCTGGGCTCGGCCCCCACGAGGGGCAAAGCAGGAGCCGCTCCTCGGCGCTCGCGCTGCACGCGGGGACCACGCTAGCTGTGCGTCCGGGAAGCGGAGGCCGGCTCGGGTCCCCCGAACCCCGCACGCAAGGGCTCCGGAAGCCTCGCTGGGGGCGGCCGCCACTATTGTTGCCGAGGGTGGCGACAGACAGTCCGGGAGGCAGAGGCGGCGGCGGCGGCCGGCGATCCCTGGGTCCCGAGCTGCGAGGACAGGACTCGGCAGGCTCGGCAGAGCCACGAAGCAAATGCACTTCCCAAAGCGATGAGTCTCGAGCGCAAGCCGGGGGAACTTTTTCGTGGCGCTCGGGATCCTGCGCGCTCCTGGGCTCAGGGCGTGTGTGAGAGCGAGCGAGACGCGCTCAGAGAGAGTGACTGCGAGTGAGTGTGTGCGCTGCACCGATCCCGGCCAGTGCACTCCTCCTTCTCCTTTTCCTCCACCTCCTCCGCCTCCCGGTGACTCACGCTGTATACACACACACTCACAGGCCGGGCTGTGTAAACAGTTGGGAAGCCGGGTTGTGCAATGAAGTGGCTGCGACGACTCCGGCCCCGCCGCCCGGCGAGCCGTCTCCGGAGCGGAGGGAGGAGACTGGGGGGAGGGAAGGGGGAGCGGGAGTTGGGGGGATGGGGGTGGCCCGAGGGCTGGGGATGCTCCGGGCAGCGCGCGCTCGGGCGCAGGTGGTGCGTCCCGGGCCGGCCTGGGCACGCGCACACGCCCCCCGGGCTGGGCGGGGCTGGGCAGGAGGCGGTGCGCGCCCTCCGGCCGGCCCCCGACTCAGCGCGAGAAGCCGAAGGAGGGGGCGGAGGAAAAGTTCCCGTGACGTCAGGGCCCGGGAAGTGGGCGGGGAAGGGGCGGGGCCGCAGATGGCGAAGCGACCGCTGATTGGTGCGCGCGCCTCATTCACAGCAAGCACAATGGGCTGCGGGCGCGAGGCGAGAGCGCGCACCACGGTTCTCTGCACCCGCTGCTCGCTGCAGCCCCGCGGCGACGCCTTTCGCCCCGGGGATCCCTCCACCGCCCAGCGCCTGGGGAGCTCCGGTTGGAGCCGTGGGCGCCGCCGAGGCCCGGGTGCAGCCGGAGGAAGTGGGGGATAGGGAGGTGATGAATTCCAGAATCAGTCATTCACCCCCACGCGGTAGTTCCGGGGAAGACCTGTGCGTGGTAGTGGATGCGGCTTTTTTTTCCCCCTTTTCCTGCTCCCTCCCAGCTCTAATCCCCAGCGTCTGTTCGCTTCCACAAATAGAACCTTCTGTTGGATGAAAGAAAAGCAAACACTGGGCCTTCTGCGCTGCCTCCACCTCCACCCCCCCGCAACCCCCCGCGCCTGCCGCCCGCCCGGATTGTACGGAAATAGCTTCTCCTGGCTCCCGGGCCGCCCCTTCGCGGTGACTCGCAGAAAGAGCTTCCTGAGCCAGGGCCGGTGGGAAACAAAGGATGTGGGGAGCGGGCGGAAGGGGCCCACGTGGCTGCCGCCGGATTCCTGCTCCCTCCCCAACCTCCACATGCGCTGCTGGGTCTAGGGCCTGAGTGCCAGCCCGGGTAGGTGGGTAGGCTTGTGGAAGTCCTTCTGGCCCCTGCCAGGGATACTGCCTGCAGCCGGGTAGCCCTGCCAGGTGGTGTGCGTACATTCATGCCGCGTGATTTGGGTGAGCATGAAAGTTGTGCATGAAACAACTTGGAATCTGTCGTTTTTCTTTCTTGAGAGAACCAGGTCAGTCTGGAGTCCCTGGGCACCCAACAGTATAACTTATCAGAGAGCCCTTCCTCGCACTTCTGCTAAATACTTAATTTTCTAAAACCAGGTCGAGCCCCAAGAATAAATCATTTTCCTGATTAATTCTCCATTCATTCAACAAATACTAATTAAGCATCTACTGAAAGCTAAACACTGGGAATCAGAAGACGAAAATTAAAATAATAGCCAATATGAATCGAGGCCGACAATGTGTGGGGACACTATTCTTAGCACTTACATATATTACTTCAGTTTTGCAACCACACTATGGGCTTATTTTTTGCCCCATTTCACAGAGAAGAAACTGAAGCCTTAGGAAGATGAAGTCCCTCTAGGCGAGGTGGCTCCTGCCTGTAATCCCAGCACTTTGGGAGGCTGAGGTAGGTGGATCACCTGAGGTCAGGAGTTTGAGACCAGTCTAGCCAACATGGTGAAACCCTATCTCTACTAAAAGTACAAAAATTAGCTGGGTGTGGTGGGGCACACCTGTAATTCCAGCTGCTGGGGAGGCTGAGGTGGGAGTCACTTGAACCTAGGAGGCGGAGGTTGCAGTGAACCAAGATAATACCAATGCACTCCAGCCTGCGGGATAGAGCAAGACTTAGTCTCAAAAAAAAAGGAAAGATGAAGTTACTTGCTGCAGTTAAATAGCTCATAAGGAACGGCGCAGTCAGTCTCCTAAGCACTTATGGCGACTGGAAGGAGAGATTACAATTTGCAGGGGAAAACAGGAGTTAGGGAGGACTCTCTTTGGAAGGCATTTGACCTGGGAGAGGTGCAGGACTGTGAGGGAGATGCTCAAGGGAGACTATGAGTGGTGGGAGGCCAGGCCAGCCAGGCAAGGGGCATGAGGAAGGGCAGGGCCGGCAGGCTAGGGAAACTACAAGCATGGTGGGAGCTGAGCCTGCAGTGATCGCCTGGGACAATGTTGGGAAAGGCTTGAAGACCATGTTGCACTTGGTTCTGTGGCCAGAAGAGAGCCCACCTAAGGGTGAGTGGGTTGGTTGGTTGGTTTTCAAACAAGAGTCTCCTTCTGTTGCCTAGGCTGGAGTGCAGTGGCCTGGTCTCAGCTCACTGGAACCTCTGCCTCCCAGGTTCAAATGATTCTCCTGCCTCAGCCTCCCAAGTAGCTGGGATTACTGGCACCCGGCACCCCGCGCCTGGCTAATTTTTGTACATGTAGTAGAGACGAGGTTTCACCATGTTGGCCAGGCTGGTCTCGAACTCCTAACTTTAAGTAAAATACCAACCTCGGCCTCCCAAAGTGCTAGGATTACAGGCTTGAGCCACCACGCCCAGCCCTACTTAAGGTTTTTTTCTCTTCGAAGATAATTCTGTGCCAGAATTTAAGATCCACTGAGCTGCCAGTACTTGAATGGCAACGTCAGCATGGCCCCGGAGCACCTTCCTCCCAGACATGTGCCTCCTTCTCTGCCTCTTCTGAGAGAAAGGCATGCCACCATCCACCCAGCCCCACCCACCCAGGGGCCAGAATCACAGGCACTCATTGTAGGTTCCCCTTCAATCTGCCTTCTTCCTCTCTCCCACAGTCCACCCTAGATGTAGGAGCTCTCAGTGCTGCGCCCTACCCCGTGCTGTTCAGCTCCCTGGGGCTGGCCCTTGCTACCTCTGCTTCTCAGGCTCTCTTGCCCGTTAGCTTCCAGCCCAGTTTTCCCAGTGGGAGGCCCTGGAGGGAGATTGGAAGGCGGGAGGAAGGAGAGAATGCCCGACTACTCTGCTTGGAGCAGCTGGCCACACCTCCTCTGGGGCTCGGGGGAGGCAGCCCCACTGCGTGGCCGCCAGATCCTGCTGCCCAACTGGAGAAGGCATCTCCCCAGCTGCTGGGAATGCTTATCAGGAGCTGTTTTGGAAATGGCCTTGACTGAGAAAAGCCACCTTGCCGGAGTTGACACTCCCTTCCCAAGGGGTCCATATCTAGTGACTGCTGATCATGGGAGAATAAAGGTCCCCTTGTCCCAACTTGGGCCACCTCTCAAAGGCATCCCAGCTTCAGAGCTCCCAGACTAGGTCAATTGAGGCCTTCCTAAAATTGCATTACAGCCCAGCTTTTTCCTCTGCCCAATCCTGTTCCTTCCTCCCCTTTTTCCCACCGTATCCCCTAATAAAGCTCCTGCAGGCTGGCCTGCATCTCAGAGTCGGCTTCCTGGGGAGCTCAACCCATGGCACCCCCTCTTCATGGTCCCAGCTTACTCCAGGGACTCTGGCTTCTGGGAGCAGGTGAAACCACTTTTGTCCCTGCAGCCTTGGGATGGCAGTGGCTTCCAGATGCTGCTAACCTCTGGGTGGCCCCCAGCACCATGTTTTGTTCTGTTTTGTTTCTGCCCTTTCTGTACCTTTGTAACTAGTTCTCCACATAAATTCTTTTTCCTTTTCTTTTTTTTTTTTTTTTTTTAGTAGAGATGGGGTTTCACAGAGTCTTGCTCTGTCGCCCAGGCTAGAGTGCAGTGGCGCAGACTCAGCTCACCACAACCTCCGCCTCCCAGGTTCAAGCAATTTTCCTGCCTCACCCTCCTGAGTAGCTGGAACTACAGGCGTGCACTACCATGCCTGGCTAATTTTTGTATTTTTAGTAGAGACAAGGTTTCACCATGTTGGCCAGGCTGGTCTTGAACTCCTGACCTCATGATCTCCCTGCGTAGGCCTCCCAAAGTGCTAAGATTACGGGTGTGAGCCATCACACCCGGACTACATAAATTATTTCTACTGAAATTCCTGGCCTGAGTTCCATTTTCCTGCCCAGACCCCGTCTAATAGAAACCCTATCCCTTTCCCACGTTCGGACCTCTATAGCCCTAGTTCACACCCTTCCCCTGGATTCCTGAAGTAAGCTCCTAACGGAGCCACTCATTCATCCCTTCAACAAACATTGAGCCCTACTCTGTGCCAGCATCTACTAAGCGCTGGAGACACAGTGATGCACATGATACGGTATGTCCTGTATCCCCTTGATCCATTCCCACACAGCTATCAGTCATTTTCCTAAAATCTGAATGTGATCATATAAGGCACTCACCTAAAACCTCTCAGGGAACCCCATCCCTTGATAAAATACAAACACCAAAGTATGGAAAAATAGGCCCTCTTCCAGGTCCCATTTCCCTTCCAGACTGTACCTTTCTCACCTCCTTCCCTCTGTCCTACCCATGCCAGCTCCTGGCAGGGCCCCAAATTCATCTATCTGCCAATTCACACCTCTGCGCTCCAGCCTGTGCTGGTCCCTCCCACTGGAATTCCCTCTCTTCCTTTTCCAAGAAAAGGAACTCTTACTCATCCTTCAAAACACCATCTGGATTTCCCCGGCACCTGCAGTCAGATCTCAGTGTCCCACCAAATGGTGTCAAATCCTCTGTCCAACCAACTCCCACAACCCTTTCCACGCAACTGTGTTACCAGAGGGCAAGGGTTGTGTCTTGTTCATTCACGTTCATCCAGCCCCCAGCCCAGTATCCATTATCAAAGAGGGACTAAGACCAAACACAGTGGCTCACACCTATAATCCCAGCACTCTGGAAAGTCCAGCCAAGTGAATCACTTGAGGTTGGGAGTTCAAGACCAGTCTGGCCAACATGGTGAAACCCCATCTCTACTAAAAATACAAAAATTAGCCGGGCGTGGTGGCAGGCGCCTGTAGTCCCAGCTACTTTGGAGGCTGAGGCACGAGAATCACTTGAAACTGAGAAGCGGAGGTTGCAGTGAGCGGAGATCGCGCCACTGCACTCCAGCCTGGGCGACAGAGCGAGACTCCATCTCCCAAAAAAAAAAAAAAGAAGGAGGGGGGCTTAGTAAGTGTTAGCCAAATAAATGCACTCCAGGGCAAAGGGTCACCCACAGGAAGAGCCTGAGATAACAGATGGAGAGGGAAAACCGACCTTCCAACAGACACAGGGGCTGGAGAGTAGGACTCGGATTTCAGAGTTCGACATCTGGCCCTGGAGAGGTAATGGGAGGTGGGGTGTAGGGGCTTAAGCTTGGGGGGCTCCCAGCCTGCATGCCAGGGAAGGTGGACATGGACCTTTGGCAAGGCCTGAGATCAGGCAGGCCAAGGCGTAAGTCAGCTAAAATGGTCTTGATTTCTTTGCAGAGGGCTTCACTAATGACAAAATTTGGACTGAACTTCCCTCAGACTTTTCAGATACTTACTTGAGGAAGCCAATGGCTCTTTATGAGCCTCAGTTGTGTCACTGGTGAAATGGGCATAATAAAGGCCTAGTTCTCCTCTCCTACACAGGTTTGTTTTGTTGTGGAGATGGGGATTCACCACGTTGCCCAGGCTGGTCTCAAACTTCTGGGCTCAACCAATCCTCCCACCTCAGCCTCCTAAAGTGCTGGGATTACAGGTGTGAGCCACTGAGCCTGGCCTCCACCGCTATTACAGGCGCCATGGCTCACATCTGTAATCCCAGCACTTTGGGAGGCCAAGGTGGGCAAATCACGAGGTCAAGAGATTGAGGCCACCCTGGCCAACATGGTGAAACCTCATCTGTACTAAAAATACAAGTATTAGCCTGATGTGGTGGCGTGCGCCGGTAGTCCCAGCTACTTGGGAGGCAAGCCAGGAGAATGGCTTGGGACTGTAAATTAGTTCAACCGTTGTGGAAGACAGTGTGGTGATTCCTTAAGGATCTAGAACTAGAAATACCATTTGACCCGCCATTCCCATTACTGGGTATATACCCAAAGGATTATCAATCATTCTACTATAAAGACATGCACACGTATGTTTATTACAGCACTGTTCACAATAGCAAAGACTTGGAACCAACCCAAATGCCCATCAATGATAGATTGGAAAAAGAAAATGTGGCACATATACACCATGGAATACTATGCAACCGTAACGATGAGTTCATGTCCTTTGCAAGGACATAGATGAAGCTAGAAACCATCATTCTCAGCAAACTAACACAGGAACAGAAAACCAAACATGGCATGTTCTCACTCATAAGTGGGTGTTGAACAATGAGAACACATGGACACAGGGAGGGGAACATCACACGTTGGGGTCTGTTGGGGGTGGGGGGTTCTAGGGGAGGGATAGCAGAGGGTGGGGGAATAGTGAAAGGATAGCGTTAGGAGAAACATCTAATGTAGATGACGGGGTGATGGATGCAGCAAACCACCATGCCACGTGTATATCTATGTAACAAATCTGCATGTTCTGCACATGTACCCCAGAACTTAAAAGTATAATAAAACAATGTTTAACAACA
>CAUYLG010034772.1:0-11303 GCA_963573385.1 Cacajao melanocephalus | reverse complement strand
GAGATAGAAAATTAACAAGGATATCCAGGACTTGAACTCAGACCTGAAACAAGTAAACTTAACAAATATTTACCGAACTCTCCACCCCAAATCCATAAAACATACATTTTTCTCAGTATCACATTACACCTGTTTTAAAAGTGACCACATAATTGGAAGTAAATCACTCCTCAGCAATTGCATAGCATTTCACAGGTTTAAATAAAATATTGGTTGGCTGCTTGTTTGTTACTTTCATCCCTTATTCCTTCCTGTCTTCATTGTTAAGCACAATTATTGGCATAAAAGAGGTTTTTAATACCCATTTTTAGACTGCATTCTAGCCTGGGCAATAGAACAAGAATCCCGTTCTCTCTCCCTCTTCTTCTTTCTTTCTCTCTTACATTCTTTTTCTTTCTTTCTTTCAAAAAAAAAAAAAATCAAGGTCCTAGGAGAAAACGTAAGAGAATATTTTCATGACCTTTGGACAGGCAAACATTTCTTCAATGAGCACAAAGTCATTAACTATAAATAACAGACCGATAAATTGACCTTCATTAAAATGAAGAAATTGGGCCAGGAGCAGTGGCTTACGCCTGTAATCTCAGCACTTTGGGAGACTGAGGTGGGCAGATCACCTAAGGTCAGGAGTTGGAGAGCAGCTTGGCCAAATGGTGAAACCCTGTCTCTACTAAAACTACAACAATTAGCTGAGCGTTGTGGCGCACGCTTGTAATCCCAGCTACTAGGGAGGCAGAGGCAGGAGAATTGCTTGAACCTGGGAGGTGGAGGTTGCAGTGAGCCGAGACCACTCCATTGCACTCCAGCCTGGGCAACAAGAGCAAAACTCCATCTCAAGAATAAAGAAAGAAAAGGAAGAAATTGGCTGGGCATGGTGGCTTACACTGTAATCCCAGCACTTTGGGCGGCTAAGGCAGGTGGATTGTTTGAGCCCAGGAGTTTGAGACCAGCCTAGGCAACATGGTAAAATCTCGTCTCTACAAAAAATACAAAGAGTACCTGGGCATTGTGGTGCATGCCTGTAGTCCCAGCTACTCAGGAGGCTGAGGTGGGAGGACTGATTGAGCCCAAGAGGTTGAGGCTTCAGTGGGCTGAGAATGCACCACCGGATTCCAGCCTGGGCAACAGAATAAGATCCTGTCTCAAAAAAAAAGAAAAAGAAAAAAAAATTTTGTTTATGAAAAGGCACCACGAAGAAAGTGAAAAGGCACAGCTGAGAGAAAGTATTTGCAATAACCATAACCAATCAAAAATATATTAAAACTTCCTCTAAATCAATTAATTATATCATTAATTATATTAAAATTAATTATATATAATTATAATGCCATAAACCATAAGGAGATATCACTCCACACCCATCAGAACAGATAAAACTCAAAAGGCTGATGATAACATAGAAGTCTTCTGGTTGCTAATAGGAGTATAAATTGGTAAAAGTTTTATTATTTTTTTAATGCTTGAAAAACTACTAAGGGTGAACATAAAAATATGCTATTATTCAGCAATTTCATTCCTGAATACATTCCATTAGAAATAAGTGCAATGTTCACCAAAATATAAGCATTATAGTGTTTATAGAAATTTTATTCATATGGCTCCAAATTAAAAACAACTCCAATATCTTCAATGATAGACTTAATAAATAAATTGGTAAAATATTTTCATAACAGAATACTACCAATGGAAAAAAACTAATGTATGCAACAACACAGATGAATCTTTCATACATAATGTTAAATAAAAGCAGAAGGCATTAAAGAGGTTATACTATAAGATTCCATTTATATGAAGTTCAAATGAGGTAAAACTAATTTACAGTGATAAATATTATAATAATATCTTGGGGGGTTACTAAGAGAGACACATGGGAGCATGCTGGGGGTACAGAAATTTTCCATGTTTTAAAAAATTTTTTTAAGTTTTTATTTTTGGAGAAAGAGTCTCATTCTGTCATCCAGGCTGGAGTGCAGTGGCATAATCTTGGCTCACTGCAACCTCTACCTCCCAGGTTCAAGTGATTCCTATGCCTCAGCCTCCCTAGTAGCTGGGACTAGAGGCTTGTGCCACCACGCCTGGCTAATTTTTGTTTTTTAGTAGAGATGAGGTTTTACTTCTTGAACTCCTGACCTCAAGGGATCCGCCTGCTTTGGCCTCTCAAAGTGCTGGGATTACACTGCACCTGGCCACGTTTTATGTCTTGATGTGGGTAGTATTTACATACATTTATACATATATAAAAATTTACCAAGCTGTAAATTTCTTTTGCACTTTATTTATTTATTTAGAGACGGAGTCTCGCTCTGTCACCTAGGCTGGAGTGCAGTGGTGTGATCTCGGCTCACTGCAACCTCTGCCTCCCGGGTTCAAGCAATTCTCCTGCTCTCAGCCTCTTGAGTAGTGGGACTACAGTTGCACACTACCAAGCTTAACTGATTTTTGTATTTTTAGTAGAGATGGGGTTTCACCATGTTGGCCAGGATGGTCTCGATCTCTTGACCTCGTGATCTGCCCACCTCAGCCTCCCAAAATGCTGGGATTACAGGCATAAGCCACTGCGCCCAGCCTCTTGTGCACTTTAAATAATTGTTTAAAAATCACAGTTGAATAGAGAAATACTGCTTTAGAGTTTCAGTAGTTTTCAATCCAGATGATTGAAATTAGAGACTTCAACTTCAGAAGCTTCCCTTTTCTGGCTAAGACTACTTACCTTCAATGATTTGGGTGACATTTTTAAAGTCTTGCTCTGCATTTCCTTGCTCGATTTTTTTCTCATCAACAAGAAATGAATTGTACTCTAAGGCTTGCTGTAGTGGAAAAACAAACCAAAACAACAGTAAAAGATTTTTTTTTTTTTTGCGCATTCAAGTAAACCATTTGTTTCCCATCAAAATTCCATGCTGCATGTTCCTACTGTATCAGATCTTCATCACACCAAGAAAATCAGAGCCAGGGCAGCATGAAGAGTCAGCAGAAAGTGGATTCAAATGGATTTTAGGCATTGGTGCCTGTTCAGTGCTCTGGGGAAGGACTGACGGGGACACAAGGGTATATAAACATGTTTCCCACCTCTCCATTGCTGAGTGACGATCTAAGGCAGTTTGGCAGTTAGGTGTTGACTCTGGGGCGAGGGGGTTACTCAGGAGTAAAGAGAGGTCACGAAGGAGGAGGCTGATGGGGCCCGGAGTGTTCAAGAATGGCCTTGAATGGGTGACTTGAGTTGGATCCTGAATCATTTGAAGTCAAAGGCACATCATAAAACAATAGTTTGAGGTTGAAACAAGCTGAGGGGCCAAAATGAGCACAAGGCCAGACTGGGTATAGGTTTTCTATAAAGAAAGAGTGGAAGATGGGTTTTGAAAGGTTGATTGTGGCTGGACTATTAATTAGCTTGATTTGATGCTAACGAGTTTGGACCTTATCTAAGGGCACAGTGTTAAATAGGAAAAGTGACCTGATGAACTTAGTGACTTAGGAAATTTAATATGTTAGGTAGATGGGCTAAAATGGAAGACAAGAGCCTCTTTTAGTGTTTTTTTGTGGTAAATCTGAAAAGAAGATAGTGAAGACTAGGCAGGAGAGTGGAGTGAAAATAAGAATGAAAAGAAAGGGGCAGCCTTAAGGGACATTTAAAGGAAAACTGGAAAAAAACTTGAACTTGGCAACTATTGGGAAGAAGAGGGGAGAATTGAAGTGGTTGCTCAAGACTGAATCTCCTTGGTGGTGGGTGGGGGTGGTGTCCATATTGCTTATGCATCCATCTATCCATCTATTCCTCCCTCCCTCAGTCATCCATCATATGTTTATTGAGCATCTACCATGGGTTTTGAGCTTTGCTAGGCCCTGGGGATATAAAGTACAAGAGCATACAACATGTCTTTGCCCTCATTAATAACAACTAAAACAAAAATGATAGGTAATGTTTATTGAATGCACTCCCTGTGCCAGATGCCATTCTAAACATTTTACTTGGATTCTCTCATTTAAACCTACCATGACCTTTCAGTGTAAGTACTTTTAGAGTTCCCGTTTTATAGATGGAAAAGCTGAGGTATGAGGATTTTAAAGCTTTCGCTGCTATTAAGAGGCTACTAATGGCAGAATCAGATAATGAATACAAGTAGTCTGTCTCCAGAGCCTGTGCTTAAGCAGTAAGTGGGCAGGTAGACAGAGGACCTAATAGTTGTAATAAATAAATGTTACAATTTTTCCAAATTCTACAGTGCTCTAGATACTCCCGCTGACTACTTTTGTATATGAGGTTATAAGGACATTTCTTGGGTGTTGCTTACTGCATGCTTAACCCATGCCTTGGCAAGAGGCCACAGGAGAAGTAGGCACAGAAGGCTTCATTTCCACAGATCCCTGTAGAAGCAATGGTGGGAAGGAGAAGTCAAAGCAGGAAAGGGGTCAGTTTCTGTCTTGAAGGGCAAATTGCTGTAGCTTTCACTCTAAAGCTATAGGTAACACTAAGCAAAGTATAGACGGAACCCAACTTATAGTATTTTATGATTCCATGGGTGGAACTGTGCCCCAAGTCCATCACTCTAGACATTCTAGAAGACACAAAGTGGTCTGACTACCTCTATTGTGATAATCCTTGGCTCTATGTCTTCATAAGCGATCTTCACTTTCTTAGCAGCCTCTCCTGCATGAGCATAGGTATCATCGGCCACAGTGCCGATGATCTGGCCCAAGAAAATTACCTGCAGAAAAGCCATATGTTGTAATTAGCAAAAACACAGACTCATTAAAAAGGAATTACTGTTCCCATATTCTTACCTACTGGGTTTTTATGACCAAAAGCAAGATTATTTTCTACCTATGAGAATAAATTTACAATAGTGGTTTGAGTGAGATTTAGGGGGCACAAAAGTTGAAAGTACAACTTAATTATCTGTCTTCTGGTTGTCCTTGGCCACGACTCATCATTTCACATACACAGTGATCCAATCAACCTAACATTCTGCTTGCTCTTTCAATGTCCTGTGATCTGTACTGCTTCTATGGCTTTCATGACTTTCGAGAAGTATTCTTTGAGGACTTATGGCTTTTATCAGAATCTCAAAGCATCCGCAGTTTAAGAGAGAAGTTGAGAATCACTGAGGCAGAGTCATTGGTTTCCAGCAAGTCTTTGTGATGTTAACATGGATTTATGGATGGCTACAGGCATTACCAATAATCATTTTGGCGTCTCCAGCAAGGTATTTGACTAATAAGCCACATGTAAATCATCCACCTCATTCTGTGCATAGAAAGCCTCTCCTTGATAGTTATTATCTCCTGGAACATCCTCTGCTGTTATCACATTAACAACACCTGGAAGTGCCAGGGCTTCTGAGGTATCAATTGATCTAGGGGAGAAAATATGAAGGTAAATATTAAAGTTGCAGGGGCAAGTTCCCAGTGATTCCTCAAACACAGGGAAAATGATAATGGACCTCATAACTAAATCATGGAACAATATTCTATGTTGAAAAATGCCAGTATTTAGCAGATATTCTCTTTCATAACCTTGGATTCTTTCACAACTATGCTTAAAAAATGATTAATTCTCAACGAGAAAAATAAATGCATATTCTTTTTGTGTGTGTGTGTGTGAGACAGGGTCTCATTCTGTTGCCCAGGCTAAAGTGCAGTGGCACGATCACAGCTCACTGTAGCCTTGACCTCCTGGACTTAGGTAATTCTCCCACCAAAGCCTCCCCAGTAGCTAGGACTACAGGCACTCGCCACCATGCCTGGCTAATTATTTTGTATTTTTTGTAGAGATGGAGTTTTGCTATGTTGACCATGCTGATCTCCAACTACTGAGCTCCAGGGATCTGCCTGCCTCGGCCTGGGATTACAAGTGTAAGCCACCATACCAGAAATTAATATTCTTGTTTGATTTAAATATATAATAAGCTCTTGATTTGAATATAAAACTGTGAATATATTTCAGTAACATTAGGAATCTCTTTTATTTCCTTACATGATCTTTGCATGAGCTCTGGTGCTGGTGATTGCAGTCAGGAAGAGTTCTTGGTCCATGCATGGCATGTCATCATCATATATAGCTTCCCCGTGATGTGTTTAATGGCTGACTGGTGCATGACTGGGTGTCCAACTGGATCTTGTGGGGGTTGGTAGTGATCCACACACTGTTAACGGACAAAGTAAATTATTTTGCCATGAGGAATTATCAGGTCCTGAAAATTAGGTCTGATATATTTGGTTTACTCACAAGTTAGGAAAAAAACCAAAAACCAAAAAACTATTGGCAAGTGCCCGTAGTCCTGGCTACTGGGGAGGCTTCAGTGGAAGATTTACCTGAGTCCAGGAGGCAATTGGGTATCCATATCCATGAGTCCAGGTTAATAAATGTCCATTAAGTATTAAGTACGATGGTAAGGGATTATATTCTGGTTATAATTCCCCTCTTACCCACCAAAAGAAGACATCCTAGATTCAGGGTGGTTGTAATAAAGCAGAGAAGGCTTTCTAGCGGCAGTAAATGTTGACTTAGGTTTTAAAGGAAGAACAGGTATTGGCCAAGCAAAGGAGGTAATTTTAGGTAACTTAGCTGAAGATAGTAGAGAACAATGATTCAGAATCTAATTCCTGTGTAGCCTTGAGTAAAAGCATAGAAGCTAAACCAAGCCAGTTGTGTGTGTATAGCAATAGGTAACATCAGCTGGCTTCAATAGACATGATCTTAAATACAGTTATTGAAAAGAAGGGGAAGTATGCATGATGCACCCATCTGAATGCAGAAACATTAAAAAACAAGAAACCCGGTCCACCAACCTGAAACATCTGAATTCCTTGGGGTGTTTCTATGGGGAAGTCTTCTAGAGCACTCATGAACTTTTCTGGGATGTTGGGAAACTTATGGGGATCCTGAAAAGAAGATTATTTCATGTTTAATTTTTACAATCCAAGTGAGTATCTTGGAAAAATACATATGGAAATAAAGTTATTCAATCTATTCTTTTGGATCTTAGATGCCAGTTCTGCTAGGAGAAAGCTCTGAGCTTCAAGTTCCCTAAGCTAGTAGCAGTTGCTTGAATAATAACTATCTATTTATGTGCACAGAAAAGTGAATGTTGTTTCTAGGAAGTAAAGATTTCCTTTCATGACAAGGTCCTTTTGAATGAATGGAAATATAGATACTTCTAAATGGAGGCTGTGCTTCCAAACCTGGGCCAGTCTTGTGGGCATGTATCTCAAAGAAACAATTGAGGGAGTAGAGAAAGGTTAATATATAAGGATGTTCAATTGCGGATTATTTGTGATAGTAAAGAAACTAGAATTAAACCAAATATCCAACAATAGGGAAATTATGGTACATCCAAGTACAATATTCTGCAGTCATAAAAAATAATTTTACAGAAATGTCTTTAATGCCATTGAAAAATTCATGAAATATAGTTAAGTAAAAAAAAGTTACAAAAATGTATGTACAGTATGATCCCATGTTTTGTAAAAAAAAAAAAAAATATATATATATATATATATAAAAGTATGTATTCCAAAATGTTAATAGTGGTTATAGTAGGATTATTAGATTACAGTTCATTTAAAAAATTTTGCTTCTCCATATTTTGAATTCTTTTATGATGATAGAATATATAATAAATAAATGTAATATGTAAGCAAATATATGATAATCTATTAACTATGTTAATCTATTAAACATAATCTATTAAATATATGATAGCATATTGAATATGTTTTTCTCTTTTCTCTTTTATATGTTATCATATACTTATGATGTTTAATTATCAATGCCATTAATATAGATTTTATATGTGATATAATCTATTAAATATATACTTATATATTTTTAGACTAAATATGTATAAAATTATATACTGATTATATATTTTTCTACTGAATAATAGATTGTATAATATATAATAGAATATAATAAAGTAATAATAATAAATAAAGTTAACAAAATAATAAAAAGGACTGGCTGAACTAAGAGAGCAAACCTCTCAATCATAAAAGGGATGTGGGTGTAATCATCTGTCTGCCATTTTGGGATCACCTCATGGCTCATAAGGGGGCACTCATGGTCATGGATCATATTCTGAGAAACACTGCTGTGGGGGTTATTTTAAACTAGGCTAGGTTAAAAAAATAGTTAACAGAAAAGTAAAAAAACCTAAATGTCAAAAATAAGGAATGGATCAAATAATGAATGGTGCATCTATCTCTAGACATGCCATGCAACCATTATGCCATGATGCCACTGAAAAATATTTAACGTCATTGAAAGATGGTTATGTTACTAAGTGAAATAAGCAAGCTATACTACACAGTTATACATATATATACACACATACATATACATCCTTAATGAAGGGTTTCAAAGGATGCATACCAAAATAGTAATAGTGTTTATGGGTGATGGGATTACAAAAGATTTTCTCCTCCTTTTTAACTTATTCACATTTTTTAAGTATTATAGTATTATTTTAATTTCACTTATTTTAATTACATTTTCTTTTAAAAAGGAAAAGATATGTATTTACTTACTGAAGGCTTTTCACCACTGTAGGTCAATCTGATCTTGCACTTTAGTGTTTGTCACACAGATAAGGCAAATGGTGTAATGAAGTTGTCCCTTTCTCAGCCCAGGAGTGAAGGAAGGGAGAGGGAAGGAGAGGAGCAAAGTGGCCCAGGAAGAGACGTTGGAGGCTGGGAAGCACCACACTAAGGGCCCCACCCCAGGAAGCCTCCAGGTGTTATCAAAGGCAGGCGGGGGAAGTCCTTCATGTACAGATCTATGCTGAGAATGTCAAGGCACCCTGAAACCCAGAGAAGCCATTTACCATTTGATTCAGTCCTCGTCTCACTTTCAGGTGGAACTTGAAGAGGATGCTGATGATTAGGGTTCGCCTGTACTCCACCATGCCACCCTCAGCTGCTGATGGGATGTAGATCTCATCCAAGACACATTGGCAGGCATCACTCAGCATTTGGTCATCCCATTGCCTAGTAGGAAAGGATGTTAACATTTCACAGAAGAGGCAAAGACAGAATATCGTATTTGGATGTACCATAATTTGTCTCGCAATTTCCCTGTTGTTGGATTTTAGTTTAATTCTAGATTCTTTACTATTACAAATAATCTGCAATTGGGCATCCTTGTAGGCAAAGACAGACATTAAACTGACATGGCAAGGAAAGATGGAGAGCAAGCTGTATCCACCTTTGAAGTCTAGACAAAACGTCTTCCAGAGAGTTCATTAGCTCTTTTTAGTATATGATGCAGTGCTCTCCAAACTTTCCACGTTAAGTCCTCCTATATTATTATATTTCATTTCAAACATGGGAATGTTTATTTACGTTAAATAGCTGAATAAAGGAACCCAATAAAACCAAAGCTTCCTGTGATCTGGGCCTTTGTCAATCTTGTCCACTGCTGTATCTCCGGCAACCAGATGGGTGCCTGGCATACACACTAGGCTAGGTAAATATTTGGTAAATTACCAAATTATTGGAGATAGCTGTAAAATATTTCACAAGTCAATGTTTCTATATGAATTTTTTGGAAATGAAGTTATTTTTGCATCTGAGAAAAAACTCACATTAAGTGCTAATTGTTGACAATGAGTGGATAAAAAGTATTGTAGAAGTACTAGTGGGAAACATTTTTTAAAATTACTTTTCAAATGTTAGTGATAATGAGAGTGACAGGAGGGAGGTCATTTCACCTTTTAAACATTTCATCTTTTTAAATGTGGCTTAAGGGCATTTTCAGATGTCTTAGGATACAGTATTGGAGACTTACTATACAGGCTAATTAAAAGTGAAACATTAAAGATAACATATGCTCAGACTAAGTAATTTGTGCATTAATCTCATTGCAGAAACCTGTAATAAAAGAATCATTGTACCTTAAAGATGGCAGCTGTTGGGTGGCTTGTATTTATACTTTTCTTCAGTGCTTAAATTTTCTAAAGGATTGTATGTATTTTTATAATCAGAAAAAAATTCCCAAAGTGCTAGTTTCATTTAAAAAAATCTAAAGTAGAAAGGCCTGAGTTTCATGCCTCAGATGTACTATGTCACACCTCCCGATAAGCGGCTAGCAGGTTTGGCTTGCAGAGACAATGGCGGGGCCCATGCTTCCATAGAACATTTGAAGTTCCTTGACTGTGTTTGTGCCATCTTCAAACTTCACGCTTATCCCAGCATTGACAGTGGCAAATGCATTCTCCTGATGCTGGGCCAACCAGAGTCCAAACACAAAGTGCCACTGGAGATGGAAAAACACTCAGAACATTTAGTGCTTACTCCACTGTCTGCCATACAGCAACACCTTTGATGACTGGGTCTCTAGGCACTGTGATTGACTATAGTCGACATATATACCATATATGGGTACTGTCCTATGTGGCTCATATGTATTAATACTTAGTCCTTTCATTTTCAATTTATGATGAGGAAACTGAGAGGTTAAGTAACTTGCACAAGGTCACACAGTAAGTGGCAGAACTGGGGTTCAAAGCCAAGCAATCTGGCTCCAGATTCTATGCTTATCGGCTAAGCTTTATTTCTTTCAACTCTGAATGGTCGCATGTGGCCTCAGGCAAGTGACTTAAAAAACTGGGTCTTAATTTTCTTTAAAGTGAGAAGGCTGGGTTAGAGCAGGTGGTGTCTCAGGGGCTGCTGAATGGAATAAGGGGAAGATCGGCAGATAGGATGCCTCTTAGATGGAACTGTCACAGCTTCACTTTCATCTGTTTTAGTTTGCTGTTCTATGTAAATTTCATTAGAACAAAGAGTTGTGCTTTAAAAAAAAAAGAGAGAGAAAGCTTGAAAAGCCACTGGACTACTGGTCTCTCTAGTTCTTTCTAGGTGTAAGCCTATCATTCTTGGTTGAATCTCATGACTAGATGGAACATTGGAGCCATGAAGTGGGAAAGCCTCTTTGTGTGGCCAGCTTCTTGGTGGGCATGGGGGAGAGATTAAATCCTACCATCATGGACCTTGTCAAGGGTCAAGGATAAAACATTTCTGTTAGAGAAGTGTTTGAGACACGCTGATCATATTTACTCTGCTGTACTGATGGGTGGGGACTTTCCTCTCCATTCCTGCTGCCACTGCCCTCATCACCATCTCCCAATTTACTGCTGAAAGTACTGCATTAGCCTCCTAACTGGTCATTCTGTGCTATAGCTGGCCTAAAGTTAGAACCTGAACAACACTATTTTATAAAAGACAAAGTTGTGTTTTAAAATAAGTTGTAACGGCTGCCCCATTCTCCTCACAATAACTGCTGGCCTTGGCTTCTGTAAATAAAACTG
>CAUYLG010034768.1:0-12446 GCA_963573385.1 Cacajao melanocephalus | reverse complement strand
GATTTATCCACCTGTCGTCTTTGTAATTGCCGACTTTCAGATTGGGTCTGAGTGGACGTCCAGCTTGTTGGTGATGAAGTTTTTTCTGTTTCTTAGTTTTCCTTCGGCGGACGCCCTTTCCCCACAGAGCTAGGCCTTCCCAGGTTCAGCTGTGCTTACTGTGAAACTCTCGGTCCTCAGCACTTCCAATTGCTGTTCTCCTTGTGGGGATGGGACCAGCTAAGCCCGACTCAAAGGGCACCCAGTCCTGTATACTCCGCACCGAGAAGCGCCGTGCCAAGCCGGCCAAAAGAGTCGCGCTGGCGACCAAAAGAGTCACGCTGGCGAGCCGTGTGGCTCCTCCGCTGGGTAGCTCCCAGTTTGTGGGCAACAGAAATTCATCCGAAATTGCAGCGTCCACTCGCTCTCTGTGCTTTCACTGGGAGCGACAATCCTGAGCTGTTGCTAATCTGTCATCTTGGATCTCTCCCCGCCCAGTGATGGAGCTTTTTCTGTTTCTTAGTTTTCCTCCAGCGGACGCCCCTTCCCCACAGAGCTGGACCTTCCCAGTTCGGCTGTGCCTGCTGTGAAACTCCCAGTCCCCAGCATTTCCAATTGCTGTTCTCCTTGTGGGGATGGGACCAGCCGGGCCTGACTCACAGGGCACCCTATCCCGTATACTCCGCACCGAGAAGTGCCGCGCCAAGGTGCCGGCAAAACAGATGCGCCGGCCAAAAAAGTTGCGCTGGTGACCCTTGTGGCTCCTCCGCTGGGAATCTCTCGGTCTGTGGGCAACAAAAATTCGTCTGAAAGTGCGGCGACCACTCGCTCTCTGCGCTTTCACTGGGATCTACGTTCCAGAGCTGTTGCTAATCCGCCATCTTGGATCTCTCCGTGTTTGATTGTTTAATGGAGAACCCACAGCAGTAAATTGAAGGAGACCACCTGGTAGGTTTAAGCAATGTTAGGGTAGTATTTTCAAGATTCCCAACAGATAGTATCTTTGGGACTCAGGAGTAAAAAAAATCAGAACTCTCAGGAATTCTCCAAATCATTCGTTATTCTTTAAGTATTTCTAAAATTAATTATACTCTTTACTCATTGTTATGGATATCTAAAAGTTATTTCATAAATAAAAAATATTAAGTTCAATAGCATTTATCAATACTATGGTGTGTAGCAAATATTCAAACTCTGGGAAACTCCAGCAAACATTATTGTGTATATTCAGATAATGTAATATTCAGGTACCCTAGTAAGACTGGCAGCACTAGCTTGAATCACAGGTTGAAACTGCCAGCTTAAGAACATATTTTGCTTCCAAAACCTGATATTTCTTAAAACACCATTCATAAGATTTGCATGAATATTTGCATAAAATATACCACATATAAAAACTTACTAATATGTATTTTATTTGCAACAATTACTGAACATTACAGGCAGACAAATCACAAACCCACATTTATAACATGGCTGTTGCTACCTCTAAGGATGATAAACTGATTAGATCATGACTGCTTTTTTTTCCCTTTGCACTCCTGTCCTGGGTTTTGAAAATATCAACCGTAATCTTGGACTGTGTCTGTGTTTTCTGCTCTTGCATTCCACTGGACATCAATGGTTTCATCAAACCAGTAACAGCGCCATGTCACTTGCAAAACTTTAATTCTCACGAGATAATTTTAAAGCTCTTTTCTGTTTTCCCCATTTTCAACTGATTTTTCTTTGAATTTGGGATTTGGAAAACTAGAATTTCCTAAGCAATGCTAGGAAGGGATTACCATATGGAAAACCTGGTCAAGGTCCACGGCAGACCCATCAGGAAAGCCCACAAGCAGGGTCTCTTGAAAGCGGAGTAGGGAGCCTGATGAGGGGGGAATCGCTGTGACACGGGGGCCCCAGCACACAGCCCCTGTGGCAGCAGGAAGGCACAAGCCCATCTTCTTCAGTGTAGTCTCAGCTAGAAAATGTCCTGGAAGCAGAAGCACCAGGCTCACTTAACAGTCAATGAAGAGCCTTCAAAGATTGAAAGAAGGTTGACAGCCTACTTTGAAAGGACAAGTCCTGACTTAGCCTTTATGACGTAAGAGAGAGAAGGAAAATCTCAACATTAGGGAATGTTGACCTATCTGGTTTCATTAGTTAACGTTAAAACTGTACCTACTTATTTTGTTACATAAAGTTGAGTTTCTTCCTAGGTTTTTTTTTGCTTCGGAAGCCAAACAGCCTTCTGGTGATATTGACAGATTTGGTTTTCATAGTTCCAAAAAGATGGTAGATTTGGAATCTTGAGACATATTTCTCCTTGAAAACACATTTGTTAAAATGTTTGTGGGAGAAAATTGTGTTTGTTAAAATTATAACTTAAAGTCATGACCAGTTGATTTTACCCTTCAATCCTAGTGATAATTAACTCACCATGACATTATACAGACCTCACTCTATTTCATTATTCTCTATAAATGGACTTCATAGATTTCTTTAAATTTAGAAAATTAGCTAAAAGCACATTTCCCATTGTTAAAATGTATTGCAAGTAAAATAAGGGAATTCTGCAAGAGATTAACTTTAAAATTCTAAATGTCAATGCATTACGGCATGGCTCCCAACTCTGTATCCTTTAGGTCTTATGCAGATGAGAAAGTTGCTCTCTCTGAAGAGAGAGTTGGGATGCTGAAGCCTCATGTGGGTGATGCTTAGGGGCTAGAGAAGAGGAACAAGCAGGCACATGATGGCAGTGACCCCTGAGTCTCCAGGCCCTGCTCCCTTTGGAAAAGTGCCAGAATCCTGGGGAAGTAGCAGCTCCAATAAAGAGGAGGACAGATCCAAGCTGCAGTACTGGGATTTCTGTTTGAAATTTGGCGTTGTAGGGAGGAAGACAAGCAAAGCTGCCTTGTAATTTTAGTTTTGGATAGGAGGAATGACAAAACAAACAAGCCTGTTACTTTAGGGTCAACAAGAGAGGAACATTTTGCAACAGAAACTGTGGTTCTTTAAGGCTGCTGTAGTGTGGCTTATTCCCATGAGAGGACTA
Organism: Cacajao melanocephalus; assembly: GCA_963573385.1. Lineage (NCBI taxonomy): Eukaryota > Metazoa > Chordata > Mammalia > Primates > Pitheciidae > Cacajao > Cacajao melanocephalus. Next base: position 9,430 of record CAUYLG010034768.1, on the reverse strand, counting down.
ATTGGGTATGGCCATGTGGAAATTGAGAGGGAATGTGGGATGGGGAGAAAATGGCCATTTGCAAGATGCCCCAGGGATTTTTCACTCTCGGAGCCAAAGAGAGGAAAAGAATGACAGGGCCATAGTTCCAGAGGTCCAACTCCTGGAATCAAACACAGACTTCTCTGTTGGAGTTTTGGTAACCTTTCATACTCCAGGGTCATTGACCACTTTACTCATCATATTTACTGTTGTTTATAAGATAACACTGACTTGTAGTAGAGCTGCAATGCTCTCGCCAAAAATCAGAGAGAGAGGCCTCAGTAAATCATTAACTTGGCTGCCAAGGGAACAGTTTCCTGAGTGGACTGAAGACAGTCACTGAGACAACCTTCACATGTCCTCGCCAAGGGAGGCTAGAAGCAGACAGTGACCAGATAAGTAGGCTTCCATGTAGATCTTTGGACAAGGAATGAATAGGTGGTTTTAGGGCCAAGGAAGCAAATCAATACCTTCTTTGTTGTAACTAACAGGATACCATGGAGAACAGAGCTGCTGGCCGAAGCTCGGGACCACTAGGAACCTGGGAAGCCTAAGGAACTTTCTGTCATCCTCACCGTAAGTGTGAGAGAACCACAGATTTCCCTCAAATAAAGTACACCAAACTTGAAGTAAGCTGCTATTGCTTATCACTGCAGTTCAATGGGGAGAGATTTTTAATGTCTATCTAGATAGGCATTCTTTGAGTTTAATTTTTTTTTATTTTTAAACAATTACAGATGTACAGAAAAGTTGCAAACATAATACAGATAATTCTTATAAACCCTTTACTGTTCATCCAGATTCACTTTTCCACATTGGCTTTATCATTCCCAGTTCCATCTGTCTGTCTATCCCTCTATCTATTTTTAGTCTGTCTATCTCCATCCATCCACTCCTCCATTGAATCTGCCTACTGCTCTATCCATCCATCCATCCATCCATCCATCATCTATCTATATAAAATCTCATAGATTATGTCCCTCCCCTCCAACTCCATCCAGTGACTATTTTGTAAAATAGAGAACATTCTCTTATATACCCAGAGTACAATGATCAAAATCAGGATACAATACTATTATCTAACCAACAAACCTTATTCAACTTTCACCTATTATCTACTGCTGTCCTTTACAACCAAAGTGGGAAAAAGCCCTCAGGTCCGGGATCTAATCTGGGATCACACATTACGTTTTGCTGTCCCCTTAGTCTCCTTTAATCTGGAATACTTCCTCCGTCTTTCTTTGCCTTCCAGAGTTGATATTTTTGAAGCATACAGACCATTTCTTTTGAAGAATATTCCTCAATTTGGGTTTGATTGATGTTTCCTCAAGATTATAGGTTCCGGTTCTGTATTTTGGCAGGAAAACCATACAAGTGATATTGTGTTCTTCTTGCATTATATCAGGATGCCCATGATATCTATTTGTCCGACAACTGGTGATGTGAATGTTAATCACTCAGTTAAAATTACCGTTATTTATTTTAATATTCAAATGTCCCAGATTTGGCCAGTGGAAGCCCTTTCAGCCTGGTCATTGTGGTTTGTGACATGTCCCCATAATTTTTTAAGCAGTTTATAACTTTCTAAAATAGAAAGATATCCCAGCCCCAGCCCTAAAATTAGCTATTTCTCCAAAGACTTGTAATTCCTTTTACTGGAAAATATTTAGAAACAAGATCTTCATGTTGCATGCTGGGTGTGATCAACGTGTGTGTACATGAGTGAATATGTATGTGTTCATTTATAAGACAGATGATAGAAATATAATTAGGTTCATTTATTTTTGTGTATACTCCATTTGGGTTTCTATCTTTATTGATTTTATATATTTATATTTTAAGCATTTGAAATGGTTCTAGAAGTCAAAACTATAGCAAATATATAGTTAGAGAAATGTCACTCTCCCACATCCCTTCTATCCTGTTCCTATTCCCAATTTTTTCTGCCCTATTTCCAACCACCACCACCCATCATAACCAATCTAATTATTTTCTCTTTTATTCTTCTTATGTTTTACTTTGCAGAAGTGAACAGATACAGGAATATTTTCCCCTTATTTCTTACCTAAAAGGTACATAGTATAGATACTATTTTTCTTTTTCCACTTAACAAAAGATACTGGAAATCACTCCATATCAGTTCAGAGAGACAGTCTTTGTTCTTTACCATAGCTGCATAGTACTCCATTGTATGGAGGTATTCAATTATTCTCTGATGTTCAGCTACATAGTTTTTTTTTTTTTTCCAACATTTTTCAGTTACAACAGATACTGCACAGAATTACCTTGTGTGTAAGTATTTTCTTATTTTTGAAAGTAAATCTCTAGAGGTGGAATTACTGGCACAAATAGAAAATGTACATACAGTATCTTTAGAAATTGCTAAGTATTCCCAGTTTGCATCGTTACCATTTATGTATAAAATTACCTGTTTCCTACAGCCCTTCCAAAAGCATGTGCTGATCTACTTTTTAATTTTCACCAATTTAAGTGAAAAGTATCTCAATACAGTTTTAATTTGTATTTCTCTAAATATGAATGAGGTTAAACATCTTTTCATATGTTTAAGGATATTGTGTCTTTTACCCAACTTTCTATTGAGTACATGCTTTTTCAAAACTTTCCTGTGAATTGCATTTTCCCTTCAATTTGCCAGGCAGAAGCTAGAAGTTATACATTTGCTTAACACTCATCTTGCCCCTTGATTTTTTCATCATCGAATCTTATCTACAGTAATTTTAGTTCTTGATATGGCAGTGTTCACAGTGAAATTTTAATCAGGCTGTACATTTATAACCCATACACTTTTAAAAGGTCATTTAAAAAAAAGTTTTAATTGATTAAATTCTGTATCAAAGTATCACTGTCCTGCTGTCTAATGCAAAACCTAATGATTCCCAAAATCATTCCCAGGCAGCCCTGACATGGGATTAAAAGAAAAAAGCGACCCTGTGAAGAAGGGGTTCTGGGAGCACATACTTGAAGGGTAATCCCACAACACAACACAACATAACACACACACACACACACACACACACACACAGGGCCATCCTACCCCCCTCTCGCACCATGGTGCCCGGTCCCACCAGCCTCCAAGACCTTGCCAAAAATTGCCAGGCTGAGATAGATCTTCCCAACTCACCAACTAGCAGAAAATATTTATCCAGTGGATAGCCATAGAATCCCTGGTTTTAAGAGTTTGCTTGCAATCTCTTCTTTGCCCGCAACAAGCGACGTCCCTGTGATTCAAGCCTCATCTTCTCCATAACTTGCAAGAGTAGGAAGAGGAAATGGGTAATTAAGCCATTAAATGTTATGACCTACTAAGAGAAAGTCTCCGATGGCCTTGGATTTTCTTACCCTTCTCAACACCCTGTCCCCTGGACAGCTGTGATGAGTCGAGATGCCTTCTCTCCTCCCTTCAGCCTCCAGAATCTCTTTGGTGTGGGAGAGATTGATAATCCAAATAAAACTGCCATGGGAGGGTGAATGGACGAATTTTTAAAAGTTACTTGTCTATTTGCTGCATCTCTCAGGACAGCCCAGGCAGGAGGAAGAATTAGTGCCACCTGGAGAGCTGTCACGCTGCTGGCCTGAGGAGGGCCCAGCCTCTGACGTGGAATGGCCCCTGGCAGCCTGGGGAGTCCCCGAGCAGACGAGCTGGGGAGAAGGTGTGGGGCAGATGGCGATGGTAGCTGTTGGGAAGGAAGGCTAAACAGTGTGGGCAGAAGTCAAAGATAAACTTCCATCCTCCTCGTTCTCTCCCCACGTAACAGCCAAAAGATGCTGGTTATTGCAAGGAGTTTCCAAGAATACCATTTGATGTATATCACGACCTTCCCAGGGAAGCTGGGGACGAGGCCTCAGAGTTTCCTCTCTTCTCCCCAACAGAGACACCCCAGCACACACACAGGCCCCACCTGAAGTCGCCATACACACACACACACACACACACACACACTTTCTTTCTCACTGAGAAAGAAGTTGGGAGTAGAAGCCATTCCACTTGCAAGAACGAATGTCCTAGATCCAGCGCTGTCTGAGGATCACTGGCTGTTAGTCTGACCCCAGTCTCTGATGGTGTGCTGGATTTCCCACACTTGCGTGGTACAGGTCTGGAGCACAAGCGCATGGCTACCTGAAGGGTCCTTCTTCATCTCCAGACACCGCTTGGTATCCCTGTTCATGACAGCTCCTCCCTGGAGGAGAAGAGAGACAGAGCCAAGGTGCTGAAATGCCTCAGTAATTAATCATCTTTAGGGGCCCCTCAGTGCTCTGCAAGTCATCCAGGGAAGAAAAGGAAGCAGAATATAGGATGAGATCACTCAGTGCTTCCTCTACCAGCCTCATGGCAAACTGACCAACCAGGCGATGTTGCACTAGCTTCGTGTGATGCCCTGAGACTCTCCTGAGACGGAAGTGTTGGGTTGGTACTGACTACCATGAAAGGATGGCCTCTGTGAGAACCGTGGGCCTTCTCAGCTTAGCCCTCCTTTCCACATCCTCACCCCTGCGCCCGTGAGACCCATCAGGGTCACCTTCACCTTGTACTTCTCTCCCTCCTCAGGGAAACTCTGTTGTGCACCTGGAGCAGAAGCCACATTCAGGAATCTCAGCCTCTGAGGAAGCTTCTTGCCTCTCCTGTTGAGGGGGCGTCACCAAGGTTTATGACTGAGAACATAATAGGCTTTAGTGCTAAAAAGTCAGGGTTGAATCCCTGCTGTACCACATACAAACCGTGTGGGTCCGGACAAATTACCTAATCTCTCCAAGTCTCGATGTCTTCATCTATAAAATGGGTTTAGAGTTAATATTAAAGTTAAAATTAGAGTTAATGTGATAGAGCATCTTGGGCCTGACACATGAAACGGGCAACAAATCCTAGTTCATCTCTGCCACTCCCCATTCTAACAGGGGAAGAGAAAGGAAGGGCCATCCTTCTCTTTGATCCTATGTGAGCCCCACAACCTCCCTGAGCTTCTTCCCCCTTATCTTCATATCTTAGCAACTGACGATCCTGCCATCTGTCCAAACCACCATCTCTCCTGGTCCTGCCCTCTGCTCCCAGCCCTCTCTCTCCACATCCCTCTCAACCCCTTTGCAGGACTCACATGAGCTGCATTAGTGCCTGGGTCAGGCTGTATCTTCTTTATGCCCTGCACTCTGCTGTCATCCTCAGGGTTCATAACATTCATTCTGATGGCGAGTGAGAAACCCTGACCTGACTGTTCCCCTTCGGACAAACTGCCATCAGGTTCTTGAACACCAGGTGGGACTGACTGCAGCTGTAACATCTCCAAAATTCAGCTTCCTCTCTCACCATCACCTCCCTGCCTCTCATCTCTTCAAATCACAAGGTACCTCCAACAGCCCTTGCTCCCCCAGAATTGTCCTGTCATTGGACTCCCCCCGGCCCCAGCCACCCTTGCCTCCTCTGGGCACCCATTCTCCTCCACCACCACCACGATTCCTCTCTCTTGGCCCCTGCTTCCAGACCACAGAGCTCTCGTGGACAGGGTCTGCCAGCTGAGCACGCCTGGCTTGTAAACCTGCCCACAGCAGCCTGGCCCCAGGGCTCGGCTTACTCCTCAGGGTTCCTCATCCAGGCCTCCTCAACATGCTTTGTCTGTCAGCCCCCACCCTGACACTCACTTTAACAAAATGTCAAGAACACCACACTTCTAGTCGATCCTCCCCTCCCCTGCAAGACATCAGCGATCCTGAGGACACCGCCTCACAGATGATCTCAAAGGAGCAGCCCCATGCCCGCCTCACCTGCCAGCAGCCCCCTCTGTTTCCTGAGCCCCGGCCATTTCGATGCTGAAGAAACACTCTTTCTAACATCCGTCTTTTAGTTCTCCCTCTTTGCAGATTCCTTTTCTACTGCCTTTAAATATGTCCAAATGTCACAATATTAGAAGGACAAAATAAACCCAGCCCTTAACTCTACTATCCCTTTCAACCAACATTCAGTGTTTTTCTCCCTTTCAGAATCAAATTCCCAAGCAACAAGGCAATAGCACACAGTGGTTAACGTTCCACATTTGAATGGCAGGCGTTTACTACACTGTATAACCGTAGGCAAATAATTGGATTCCTCAGTGCCCTAGTTACTTCACGGGTGAGACCGAGCTAGTGATCATACTTCTCTTAGAAGACCTATGTTTTATAAGAACTGAATGAGATAATATTTACCCCAACGCCTAGTGCACATATGTATTTCAATAACTCTTGGTTATTATAACTTCCTGTAACCTTTTAGACAAAGTCAGTGGCCTATTTTCTATTTCTGCTCAACTTCCACGTGACATACATGAGCTTTGAAAATGTTCCACACATCCTCTAGTTTCCTTCATCTTGTGTTCATCTGGCTTTTACCCACTTTTGTTTGCTTTTTTTTTTTTTTTTGAGATGGAGTCTTGTGGTATCACCCAAACTGGAGTGCAGTGGCGCAATCTCGGCTCATTGCAACCTCCACCTCCCGTGTTCAAGTGATCGGTATCACCCAAACTGGAGTGCAGTGGCGCAATCTTGGCTCATTGCAACCTCCACCTCCTGTGTTCAAGCGATTCTCCTGCCTCAGCCTCCTGAGGCACCTGCTGCCACACCTGGCTAATTTTTGTATTTTTAGTAGAGATGGGGTTTCACCATGTTGGCCAGGCTGGTCTCAAACTCCTGACCTCCGCCCGTGATCCGCCTGCCTAGGCCTCCCAAAGTGCTGGGATAACAGGCGTGAGCCACCACACCCAGCCATTTTGATTTTTATTCTGGGGTGTTGCCTGTCCAAATGATATCAGAGGGCAAAAGATGTTTTTAAAAGATTTTTGTTTTTCTCTTTCAATTTTACAAAAATAATAGATACTTATTTAACTTGGAAAATATATTTTTAAAATATATAAAACACTTTAAAATATATGACCAGGGGCTCAGGGCACATGGGGGCTGCTGGCAGGTGAGGTGGGCATGGAGCAGCTACTTTGAGATCATCTGTGCGGTCATGTCCTCAGGATCACTGATGGCTTTCAGGGGAGGGGATGATTGACTAGAAGTATATTTATAAAAAATATATTTTAAAATATTTTATATATAAAGTATATAAAAGCACTCATAACAAGACAACATTGTATATGTGGTCTTTGCATCTTGCTTCTTTATATAAATTTAATATTCCATATACCTCTTTTCCAGTTTTATTAATTTTTTGAAAGAGATTGTTTCAGAATATTATTTGAGTGGCTCTACAATATTCAGTTCAAGAGATAAGCAAAGCATCCCCGACTACTGGACATTTAAATTTTCCTAGTGTTTCACTGTGATAATTATTAAGATATTTTCCACATTAATGCTGGCTTATATTCTATACTATTCCTTAAGTAAAGATATTGTCCTAAAGAAGAATTAGTGCCTTAAAAAGAGGTGTAGTTAGTTTGGGTTCTGAGGAGTGTGGGGTTTTCCTACACGGGGGCAAGTTGCTTCTGGAGCCATGCCAGTTTCCACGCTCACAAGCGGTGTGGGAGCACTCCCTCCACACTTCCTCTTTCCCTGCACTTCTGGCCTCTTGCCACCAGTGCTCTCCTCCTCCTCACTACTCCTCACTACTATTCTTAGAGATCCTCTTTGTATTGTGAGCTGTTGCTTCACTCTGAAGACGGATGACCTTCCCCCAATTCCCCCTTATTTCAGTGACATCACTATCTCAACACTGTGCTACTGAACTTAAGGTCCACATGTCTGAATAGGCCTTCTCTTCTTAAACTGGGTCCCTTCTCCATCACTGGCTCTCTTGTGAGTTACAGGCGCCATAGCCTCCTCTGGTATACCCAAAACATAGAATCAAGAAATCAAAACAAAGGGATGATCTAGTCTCATCTTCCTCTCAATTTCGGAAAATTCCTTTGGTAACTTTTAGATTAATTTGTAAGTTGTGCCTACAAAGTAAAGTGAGAACCGGAAGAGCCCAACATTCAATCAAGTATCATTTTCATAGATCTAAGAGGTAAGATGGATGGAAAGAAATCAGATGGAGTGAACCCATTCAAGACTAACAATATTAGGTAACACACCAGAAATTACAGGATCACCTCCCTTTTTACTTTTGTAGTTCTTGATGCAGTGGCCATAGAAATGGACCCAGCCTGCATGTTAGAATGGTTGGCATAATTTCCCTGGATGTCCTGCCTTCCAGATCTCACAGTCCTATCTGCCAACCCACATGTCTTTGCTATCAGTAGCCTCAGTCAACTGAGAAGGCAATCTTCCAAAATTTTCTCGGCAAGGAAACCTTCAAAATGTTATTTATTTAATAGCGGTAGCCTGTTATCATGAAAAGAAAAAAACAGAAAAAAAAATGTGAAAAAGTGGGAATAAAATTGTATCTAAAAATATTATTTCTTTAGAATACATTGTATCTTTAACTCATAGGAGATTTAGGATAAAGATATTAAGGGAATCAAATACATAGTACTTGCCAAAGATTCTGTGTATATTTACTATTTCTAAATACTTGTATATAAGAAAAATTGGCATATTACAGATTAATCTTGCGATAGCAATTTTAAAATGTGTCATTGAGTAATTAAATTGGTGACTTGATGGTGAAATTTTTTACTGACTTTATAAACACTTCCAAAACATTTAAGAGAACTTAAGAATTGATAAATTTAAAGTCAGATCACTGAAGTTCTTAAGAAAAGAAATTTAGAGAGGAGAGAGATCCAAGATGGCCGATTAACAACAGCTCAGGATTGTAGCTCCCAGAGAAAGCGCAGAGAGCGAGTGGACGCTGCACTTTCAGACGAATTTTTGTTGCCCACAGACTGGGAGATTCCCGGCGGAGGAGCCACACGGGTCGCCAGCGCAACTTTTTTGGCCAGTGCGGCTGTTTTGCCGGCACCCCGGCATGGCGCTTCTCAGCGCGGAGTATACAGGACGGGGTGCCCTTTGAGTCCAGCTCGGCTGGTCCCAACCCCACAAGGAGAACAGCAATTGGAAGCGCTGAGGACTGAGAGTTTCACAGTAACCACAGCTGAACAGGGAAGGTCCAGCTGTGCGGGAAAGGGGCGTCCACCGAAGGAAAACTAAGAAACAGAAAAAACTTCATCACCGAGTGGAGAGATCCAAGATGGCCAATTAACAACAGCTCAGGATTGTAGCTCCCAGTGAAAGCGCAGAGAGCGAGTGGACGCCGCAATTTCAGACGAATTTCTGTGGAACACAAACTGGGAAATTCCCGGCGGAGGAGCCACATGGGTCGCCAGGGCGACTCTTTTGGCCGGCGCAGCTGCTTTGCCTGTGCCCTGGCGCAGCGCAGCACTTCTCAGTGCGGAGTATATGTGACTGGGTGCCCCCTGAGTCGGGCTCAGCTGGTCCCGTCCCCACAAGGAGAACAGCAATTGGAAGCGCTGAGGAC